>PVJI01002509.1:0-143968 GCA_004026765.1 Micronycteris hirsuta | reverse complement strand
CAGTGTCAGCGGGTGGCCTGTCTGCCTCACAGACACACTTCTTGTCCCACCGCCACATGCACCCCAGGAAGAAACCGTTTCTGCCGGGGTGCCCTCCTGTCCCTGGGGCGCAGCAAGGGGAGCCGGGTGGCATGGAGAAGGCGGGGAGGTCCTCCCCAACCATTTGTTCCGTGGCCGGGAGAGGCCACCCGCCCGGCCCGCACACGGGGCAAACTGTTTCTGCCTGCGTGAGTGACGCACAGTCCCGCAGAAAACAGCTGCCGGTCCGTAGCAACCACGCATCCTTTCTTCCCCCAAACAGGTTCGGCTTCTCTGGGTTCCTACGGAGACCGTTCTTTTCCCATCGCTCTGGTCTTGGTGAGACCCGGTCGGGTCTCCACGGCGTCTCCACCTCCCAGCAGCGGGGAGGGGGTGGATTGAGCCAAACTAACGGCAAAGAACCAATCGCAGACTCCGTCCCTTAAACAGCCAGGCCGCTTCTGCCCTTTTCAGGGCGACCACACGCCCCGAAAATCCTCAGCAGCCGCTGCTTTCCAATGTGTGTGCCTTCGCCTCCCGAGGGCCGACGGGTGGTGGCCACGTGCAGGGGCTCAGCCGGTTCTGGCCGCTGCCGCGGGCGCCCTGGACAGCGAGATGGACAGGAATGGCCGCCGTGCGGAGGAATAGGACTAAACAGGGGAAAATGCCACCGTCTCTCTAGCAATTCTCCCAACCCTGGTGCCTGCGGCTTTGCTTCCACACTGCATCCCTGTCCCCGCGGGACCGAGAGCCGCGTGTGCAGAGGGGACTCCTCCTCGCTGGCCTCCCTGGTCCGTCAGTCTGTCGGCCGCTCTGACCTTCTGTGTGGCCGTCCTTTGTCTTTCGCCAGCTCCCCCTGCCCTCTCTCATCTATAAAGGACGGTCCCTCCAATCTCCCCAGTGAGCTCCTTCCAGGCACTGCCCCCAGTTCTGCTTCCGTGACCTCCTCCAGCCTCTGACTTCCTGACCCACCCACTGGGTCCCCAATTTACTTCCCCACCCCATCTCTTCAAGCCCATTGGGAACGGGCGCAGACCCGCCACCCTGAATGCTGCACCTCAGCTGGCCTTTTCTCCCGTGTTCCCCAGCTCTGCTGGCTCTGCGCCCCTACCTCCCGGCTCAGACGGACCCGTGCGTCACTCTTGCCTGCTCCCTTGTCCCTTGCCCCTCATGCTCATGAAATCACGCTCATTCTTCCATAAATGCCTCCCTCGGGGGGCTAGACAGCCAGGAACCTGGCGTGCACCAAGCACCCAGCACAGCTGGGACTGGGGGGGGAGGACATTTCCACTCTCACTGCCCTCTGGAGGAGGGCAGAGGGCTGGGACAATGAGGGCGATCCCTCAGACATGGCCCGTGGGAGTGGCAGTCACCTGGGCCACTTACACAGAAGACACGCAGGGTCACTGTGAGACTCCCCTCCCTGGAGGCTTGCTCAGGGACAAGAATGGGGGGCAGCTGGGGAGAGGGCTGGGCTTCCTGCACAGGTGGGCACGAAAGGTCGTCCCGTCTGGCTCTCGGAGGGGCCCGGGGAACCCTGGGAAACCAGTGCAGCTCTGAACTCTCCAGTCCCTCAGGTCGGCTGGGACCTCCGCCCCTCAGGGACAGCCAGGGTGACACCGTGTGAAAACTAGCACCTGCTCACACAGCTGAGCCACACAAGCCTCTCCTGACTTCGCATCTGCCCCCCCACCCCCCCGTAGGCAGGGAGGGGGTGAGCAACTCAGACAAAACATAAAAGCTCCTTGTGTGCCGGCTCCAGGAGCCGGCCTCCCTCCCCAGAAACACGAGCGACTGCAGCCATCCGAGGGGCACGGTGGCAGGAAGGGCTCCTGGGACAGGCTGCCGGGTGTCGCCCAAAACTCCATGGGGTGCTGCAGGTCATAGAACCAGGCACAGAGAGCTGAGCCACAGCTAGGGGCAGGGGTACGTGACAGACGTCAAGTCTGAGGGGAGGGAGGCCGGCTGCCAAGGCACCAAGGCGGGCGGGCGGGTGAAGGAAACCCTCGCTGTGCCCGCCCTTGGCACAGACGGGAACTGGACCCCTGGGGCCGGACTCTCAGGGCGGCTGCTGCTCAGAGGTTTCCCCAGGGGTCTCCAGGCTGACGGAAATGGGAGGCTCGGACGGCACAGGCTCACGATTCATCGATTACTATGAATTATGAATTATTAGTAGCAAATTCCTTACTGTCTACAATTCTTCATTGTCAAAACCGGGTTCAGAAGCACTTGACAAGGTTGTAATAAGGATTAAAAATATGTGTGTGCATGTACATACACACATGAACATGTGCCTGTGTGTATGAGCATGTATGTGTGCTGTGCGCACACGTACAAGATATGTGCACATGTGCATGCATGGGTGTGCATGTGACTATATCTGGAATATGTGTGCATGCTGTATGGATGCGTGTGTGTGCGTTAGGTGCACGCATGTGAATATGGACATTGTAGACAAAGTGACTGCCACATGGCTACTTCCGTGTTCCCAACCCCAGCTGGGCCAAACTGCCTGCAGCCGCATCAGCCCAGGGGGAGAGGCCCCGCCCAGAGCCCCCTCCCCCCCACCCCACCGCACTGAGGGACTGAGGGAACTGCCACCCAGGACAGTTCCCAGCCTTTGCAGGACAGCGGCGTGGCCAGTGCCACACGGCACTGCACAGTTGATGCGTCCTGACATGGGCACTGCCGGCCGGCCGGCACTGAGAGGGCGCCCCTGGCACGTCCGTCTCGGGCAGACGTCTTCTCCACCTCTTTGTGGGCTGCTCCTCCCTGCCGGCTTCCCACTCGGGGGTTTGCTGGGCTGAACACCTGCATTTCATGTGGTTTTCTGTAAGTGGGATCATACGCTACAGGCTTCCTTGTCTGTCTCCTTCCAGGCAACACAGTTATTCTGAGATCCTTGAATGCCATGCAATGCATCGGCAGTGTGGTCCTTTTGTGACTCAGCAACATTCTGCTGTGTGGGCGCACCCGAGGTCACCCACTCGTGCGCTGGCCTGCTGATGGGCGCTCGGGCCGTTGCCGAATGGGGTGTCAGACGTACCGTGGGTCAGCATTTCTGAGGAATGAAGTCTCCTTTTCTCTTGGGTAAGCATCTAGGAGTGGAAAGGCTGGTCCATGTGCCCAAAATCTATTTAATTTTTAAAGAAACTACCAAATATTTTCCAGAGTGGCCAAATCATTTTACATTGCTAGCAGCAGTGGATGGGAGTGCCCACATCCTTCCCAACACTTAATATGGTCAATCTTTTAAGTTTTATCCACTAAAACAGGTGTGTACTGGTTTCTCGTGTGGTTTCAATTTTCATTTCCATAATAATTAATTATGTCGAGCGTATTTTTATGTTTTGTTACTTATCTATCTTATTGTGTGAAGTGTCGATTGAAACCTTCTGCCTGTACTTTCGGGTGGGAAGTTGTTCGTTTTCTTGTAATTTAGTCGTAATACCTATTTATACATCAAACGTACAAGTTTTATATATATCACAAATATTTTTCCAAGCCTGTGACTTGTCCTTTCATTTTTACAATGCTGTATTTTGAAAAGAAAAAATTATTTTGAGGATGTCAAATTTATGATATTTTGTCTTTTACAGTGGGTGGCTCTAGGGTCATCTTAAATAACTTTTTGCCAAACTCATGGTCACTGAGATTTTCTTCTCTGTTTATTTTTAAGTGTCACAGTTTTATCTGTTACATATGGACCTATGACCTCTTTCAAGTCAATGCTTCATTTTTTAAAAAAATATGTTATTTATTTATTTTTAGAGAGAAGGGGAGAGAGGGAGAGAGGGAAACATCAATGTGTGGTTGCCTCTCACATGCCCCCCACTGGGGACCTGGCCTGCAACCCAGGCATGTGCCCTGACTGGGAATCGAACCAGCAACCCTTTGGTTCACAGGCCAGCACTCAATCCACTGAGCCACACCAGCCAGGGCATCCCATTTATGCTTTAAATGGTCTATGTTTAGTTTTTGCCGTGTTTTTCTGTGGCCAGCCAGTTGTCCTGGGACTGCTGGTTAAGGAGTTCATCCTTGAATTGCCTTGGCATCTTTGTCAAAAATCAACTGATTAAAGATCTATGGATCTATTTCTGTACTTACTATTTAATGTATCTCCTTTTCTATCTTTATACCTATACCACATGGCTTTGATTAATATGTTATTATAATATATCTTAAAATTATTTAGAATAAATTAGCCAAACCCACTCATCTTCAGTATAATTTTGACTATATTAAGTAATTTGCATTTCCCTTTAAATTTTAGAAATAGCTTTGAAATGTCTGTTTTTCTGAACAAAATATTTTTGCAAGCCAAATATACAAGACAAGAGTTTCTCATCCTGATGTTTTTACTTAAAAGGAAAATGCATTTACATAGGAGGGGAAGTCAGGAAGTCAAATTCCGGTTGTAGCCCTGGGGGGCCAGAGCCCGCTGTGAAGGAAGCAGTGGGTGGCAGGGGGGAAGCTGTGGGAGAGTAGGGTTGGGGGGGACTGTGAAGAGCAGGCCAGGGCTTGGCCGTGGGGGCTGCGGGAGGGCAGAGAGCAAAGCTGCCCCACCTCACAGCTGGTTGCACGCACTGCGTGTCCACCTCATGACACTGCGTGCTTCCTGCCCTTCATTGTCCACCTGCCCAGTGCGCCAGACTCAGAACAGCCCAGCGTCAGAGACAACAGCATCTTTGGAACCAGGTCCGCTCGGCTTGGTCCCAACCAGTTACTGCCACCCACATGCACCACCGCCACGCTCGGTGGCTTCTCCCAGGTCCGCTCACCACTGTGAAATCGTGCAGACAACACACGGCCCTCTTGGCATTTGTCCTTTGGGATTCATATTTATCACATGTACTTGCCAGAGAAACTAAAAATCATGTGATGGTAGAGGTGTCAGCCCCTGGGGGCTGGGGGGCACCCTCTCTCCACGCCCCGGACCCCCTCATCTCCCCTCTCTCTGCATCTCCACTGCCTCATACCATCAATTCAGAACCGTGAGGTTTTCCTTGAACCTGGTAAAGCTTCGGGAATAAGGTGGCAGAACAAGAGGCCACTGTTGGCTCTCACATGGTGACTTTTGCAAGCCACCAAAGCCACTGCTGGCCTGCAGAGTCTCAGGCCAGACCTACTGACCTTCCTGCAAAACCCAGGATCCACGGCACACACAGGGCCCGTTTGCCTCGCTGGAGGGCATTCTCACCAGCAGGGCTGAGACAGCAGGGGCCAGAGGTCGCCCTCCCTGACCGTGGCCAGCCTGTCCACTCCCAGCACCAGGATGCTACGCTGCCGGGCACATCTAATTAAAGGTCATGGGTCTAAATGGTGTTTTGGAAACAAACAAAAAATCCATCTTAAAGAACTCTGAATCACTTTTTTTTTTCTGAAAATTCCATCATCACCTAATGTGGGGCAAAATATTCACTCTGGTGCCGCAAGTTCGTTCTGGCGGGAGAATGGCACACCCTCCAGCCTTGGCCAGCCGGACGGAAAGCAATGTGTGGACATCGCGGGGCTGTGGCTCCGTCACGGTCAACAGAATGTGCCTCCCCCCCCCACACACACACACAGAGCACATGGTTACCCTGCCATGCTGATCACCTGGTTGGTGCAGGAACACTGGTTAAAACTGCGAGTCCAAATCCCTGTGGCTTCTTCACCTGTACAAAGTTGGAAAAGCGTCTCAGAAAATAAGGTTCCATTACTTCTTCAGGGTATTTAAAACCTTTTCTCCTGTTACCCGGTGGAAGTGGCTTCCAAATGTGTTACCCGTGACATTGTTTTATGGTGATGAGAAGTGGCGTCACCATGGTTTCTCTCCAGAATACCAGACACTGGGACACGTGTGAAATTCTGAGCATTTGAACATTTGAGCCCGGGGCCACCCTGCCTGACACACACACTGTCACACTGTAAAGAGTTGTGCTGCTGAAAAGTAACACGGAGTGACTTTAAAGTAACCCAGACGAACCCAACCATTGAATTTCAACTTCGCCACGTTCAATCGTGACGGCCTCGTCCGTGTGTGTGAGCACCCTGGGCGTGACGCACGGGGGAGACGCGTACTTCATTCAGAGACTGACACGGCCCGGGTTTGACTTTGTGCGCTGAGGGTGTGCGTTTGGACGGGGGCCTGAGCACGCCGGGCTGCGGTCCGAGGGTACAAGCAGCTGGAGAAGCCCTTCCCCATCCAGGCCATCGTGGAGACAAAGAGCAAGCACGTCCCTGTCTGGCATGAGCGCGACCAGGCGGTGTCCCCTTCCCGCCTCCAGCTTTCTCGAGGTCATGTCGGCAGTTTCGGAAAGCACCATGCCCTAGAGAGCCCACCGTCTCCACCAGTCACATGGGGGGGGGACGGCGTTTGTCTCCGCACGTCCGCGCAAAACTGAAATAAGAGCACAGGACCAGGTACCAGTCCTGGCATGGGGTAAGGGGCCTGCTGATGTCAGCCAGGGTGAGCACACCGTTTCCTGTCAGGTTTTGGGGAGGGTCAGTACCCATGGAAACAGAAATGAAAGTGTGGAAGAGAAACTCTGAAAAGAACAGGAAATGAGACATTAGTAAGGGAAGAACAGAAGAAAAAACTATTTGTATTATGGAAAGAAACTAATTCTGACCAAAATAGAAAACATAAGCAAATCATTATTTTAAAACAATAGAATTTTTTTTAAGATTTTATTTATTTATTTTTAGACAGAAGGGAATGGAGGGAGAAAGAGAGGGAAAGAAACATCAATGTGTGGTTGCCTCCCACACACCCCCCACTGGGGACCTGGCCCACAACCCGGGCATGTGCCCTGACTGGGAATTGAACCAGCGACCCTTTGGTTCGCAGCCTGCATTCAATCCATGGAGCTACCCCAGCCAGGTTAAGACAATTGGATTTAAATGAGCACACTTAGTGGGCTCTCCCATAATGGTGCAAATGCAGAAATGAAGCAAGGCACGTGAAACTGCTTGTGAGGACCTAAGCCATTATGCTAACATGTGTCTTGTTACTGGTCATTTCAAAACCAAAAATTGGAGCATAAAACTTAATAACTCAACAAAATATTTGATTTCTGGTAGTATAGTAAGCTTAAAAAAATGCAACAGATTAGTCATATTTAATGAGTGCTACAATGTTCCTAAAGCAAGATTTTTACAATGCGACCCCTCCTCACTCGCTGAATGCTCCCGGTTTGGTAGTGTTCTTTGGGAAAGACAAAACCAGGGTGCCTCTGATTCTACAATAATTTGTGTATTCTTTCCTTAATCTCATGACTACACTGCATAACAATATACCGCTGACTCAGAAACATTCTTAGCTCACAAAATGCTGTCCTTTGGATATATTCTTGAGGCTATAAGTTCCTCACAAATGTTCCCTCAAAGGAAAGTAAATGTTTAAAACAGGTCGCTTGAATGTCGGTTACAGTTTTTATAAGAGACACCTTAAAAAGTCAAGATCCAGTCATTGTTAATTGTCAGTGTCAAAACTAAATCCTGCAGACACGACCGAGATGCGCCCCTTTCTTCAAACACATTCATCAGAGTGCACACCACCTCCCGCTCTCCAGTCCACGTGATCACTTGCACAGACCCAAGGAATTTCCCCGCAGCGTGTCTGCTCTCTGTCTGTCCTGCTGAGCACATTCTGTTCGTAGGTGAGGAATGGCATCCCTGCCCCACACCCGCCCGAAGAACCGGGCGCCCGGAGGCGGCTCTGTCGGAGACCCTGCTGCAGTCAGAGAGCACAGACGCATAGACGGCCGCGCTCGGCAGTGCACAGACACCAGCACCGGCACCAGGTGTGAAGGCTAGGGATGGAAAACAGGGTATCAGGACCCAGCAATTCATTGGATGGTCTTACTAGCTGCTCAGATGCTGCAAAGGGAAAAAAGTAAATCGAAGACAGGTCAATGAAAAGAATCCAAACTGAATTATAAAAAAAAAAAAAAAAGGAGGAAAATTCAGAAGGAAGCAACCCAAATGTGTGGCACGGCACCGAACAGTCTGACAGGCGAGTAACTGGAGTCCCGGAGGGCGGGGTGGGGCGGGGGGGAGGGGCGCAGCCGAGGAGACCCAGCGAGGGATGGCGGACCAGACTTTCTGAACTGGCAGAAGGCACCAGCCCACGGGCACAAACCCTCAGTGGACCCGAGGCAGGAAGACCAGCCTAGCAGCATCGCAGTAAAACTGCTGAAAACCAAAAGATAAACAGCCGGTCTTAAAATCACCAAAGAAAAAAAGATATACGTATCTTTTTTCATCATCACCCAAGGATATGTTTATTAGTTTTAGAGAGAGAGGAAGGGGGAGAAAGAAGCATTGATGTGAGAATCACCGATTGGTTGCCTCCCATATGCACCCGACCAGAGATCCAACCTGCATCCCAGGCATGTACCCTGACTGGGGCTCAAACCTGCAACCTTTTGGTGTGGGACACTGTTCCAACTCAGTGAGCCACCCGGACAGGGCAAAAAGACATGCTGTACAGAGCAGTGGTCCCCACATTTTTTTGCACCAGGGACTGGTTTCATGGAAGACGGAGGGTGGGTAGGGGTGGAACAACAAGGAGGCAGAACTCAGGTTGGGGGGGCAGGAGGCAGAGATCAGGTGAGCTTCCCTCAAGGCCCAGTTCCTCACAGGGCCCGGGGGTGGGGGACCCGTGGTATATAGCACAGGAGAGTAATGATGGGGATGACGCCTGGCTTCTTGCCAGAAACGGTGAAGGCCAGGAGACAAGGGAACGTACCAAAAAAGCCACAACAAACAAACTAGAATTCTATGCCCCGTGAAAACACTGCTCCAAAGTGAAGTGAAATAATGATAGGCTCTCACAGAAGCTGGAAGAATTCATGTGCAGCAAACGTACCTTATAAGACGCAGGTGCAAACACATGACTGCGGGACGAGTCCGGCCTCCACCTGGTTTTATCCGGCCCCGCACCTGGTTTCTACCCGGCGGCAGCGCCGAGCTCCTGGCCCCTCGTTAAGGAGTAGTTACATTTATACAGTCCTGAAATTACATTCAGCCCTTTGAAGGCCACCACAAGGCTGGGGCGGCCCCCGGTGAACATGAGTTTGACACCCCTGCTAGAAGAAATATAAGAAGTGCTAAAACAGAGTTCCTTCATGGAACTCTAGGTGTGAAAGAAAAGACGAAGATTACCAGAAAAGGGAACTATCACATCATACATTGATTGCTTAAATTAAAAATAATAATAATAATAATTCTCCTTGTAGCAAGATCTTTGAATCAATGAAATATTTTCTCCAAATTTTAGAAAGGGAGCAATTTGCTAATGTTAAATGAACATTTTTAATATTAATCACCTCCTCCCCTGAGGAAAGGTCCACACTTTTCACACACACATGGAAATTACCAGACAGAGCGCAGCAAAACGGGGCAAAACACTGTGTGGTTTGACTCCCTCTCTCTGCGCAGTGCAGCCGAGCGGGGCAGTGGGAGCTGGGGCGGGAGGGGGGGAGGGCGCCTGCTGATGGCTTCTTCTGTGAGATTCACTCAGGACACCTGTGGCTGCCTCTAAAAGGAGCGAGACTGCGTGTTTACGTCATGCAGGTGGTAGCCAATGAAGTAAAACTACACTCTTTTTTTAAAGTTAAAAAGAAAAAAAGGCGGGGGGAGGAGGAGATGCCAGGGCCAAATGGCTTCACTGGTCAATTTTCTAAAACACTTTCTGAGAGCAACACAACCCTGGTAACAAACAGAGACCAAGATGTGACTGGAGAAGTTCGTATCTACATCTCTCAGGAATCTATTAACAAACACCCTTATAAAAATATTAGGGAAATGAATCCAATAATATAGAAAAAGTGTGTTACATAGTGACCAAGTGGTGCTCCTAAGGAACGCGAGGTCAGCTGGCCACTGGAAAACTGGACAAAGTGTGCGCTGCATGAACGGGATGTGGGAGGGGTGACTGCGTGTGGGTGTCGGTGGCCGGGGAACGAGCATTTGACAAAGTTCAATGTGCCTGCATGATAGTGACCATCAGAAAAACTGGGGAACAAGGGAAGGCCCTCAACTGGCAGAAGCCAACGGCTGACGTCATAGTAACCCTCGCCCGGAAGTCCGAGACGAGGGCAGCGATGCCCACCCTCACCGTTCCCGTCTGGCGTCTTCCCAGAGCTCCCAACCTGTGACCCGACCCGGGAGCACGGTGTAAACAGCACACAGCTGACGGAGAAGCAAAACCCTTACAATTCACAAATTGTGTATGTGTGCAGAGAACCCCAAAAGTGCTAGGACTAATAAATGACGTTATCTGGATCACAGCCCCCAAAGGTAACGTAGGAAAATTAAATATTTTTCTATATACTAGCAACAACTGAAAGGTAAAATTACAGTATTAACTGTTTTTATAACAACATTAAAGAGGATCAAATTGCTAGAAACAAATCTAACAAAAAAAATATGTGCGGCCTCTGCACTGGAAACTATGAAACCCGCTGAGGGAAATGAAATACGATCTGGATGAGTCGGAAAGTGTCCCACGTCTGCGGAGGAGGCGAAGCACAGTCATCGTGGCATGTCCCACAAATGGCCGCGGGGTGCAGGGCAAATCCCCGGAACACAGCGGTAGGTGTGTTTGAAAAATTAGACAAGCTGGTCCTAAAAGTTTATCTGGAAATGCAAAAAAGAAAATCTAGCACAGCTATAAAAATTTCCATTAAAAAATATTTGGAGAGCTCACTCCTTAAATTCAAAAATTATCAGAAGGCTACAGTGAGGCCGTGCAAATATTGGCCTACAGGAGAAAGGAGATCAACAGAACAGAACAGAACAGAAAGTCCTCAATAGATGCACAAGAATGGAGCGGGGTGGTTGGTTTGTCTGCGTATTTGTGTAATAAATACAACACCAGCCCCGGGGGGAGGGGGGGAAGAACAGACGGACACGTACGGCCAATTACTCTCCAACCAACGTGGAGAGAACATCTTTCTTACAGCTGCAGCGGCAGCGAGCCAAGACCTGAATGGGGACAAGAACTGTGACCCCTGCCTCACTCCCTGTCCAGAAAACACCCTGTGGCAGAGCACAGGTCGGAGCCGGGACCACGGTGGGGGCGCCAGGTGCTGGGACCAGGCCTCGTCACCACGTGGGCTCCTCCAGGACTGGCTGGGGGGAGTGTGGGGACCTCGATGGCGCCTGGACTAGGACGACTGTCTTCTGTTTGATGTCCAGGGGTGTCTACACCCGCGTTGATGAAGTGAAGAAGGACAACACTGCTGGGGGCAGGGACCTCCACCCCAAAAACCTTCTCCAGCAGGTCAGTTTCAGGAACCACGGCCTGGGAAGCGAGCATCGGCACAAGGGTTCCGACCCCACTTTGGCCAGAGGTGGCCGCTCTGCAGTCTGCAGAGCCGGGCCTGGGGGCTCCGTTCCAGTCCTTCCTTGGGGCCTTCACCCGCCGCCGCCTTGGGCTTTTTCCTAAAGGACACCTCTCCTTGTTTTATTTATGTTGGGGGTTTTTGCTTTCTTTTTTAAAGATTTTATTTATTTTTATAGAAAGGGGAAGGGAGGGAGAAAGAGAGGGAGAGAAGCATCGATGAGACAGAGAAGCCTCGGTGGGCAGGAATCGCACTGGCCACCTCTTGCCTCACGGTTGACGCCCAGCCCTCCGAGCGGGGCTGTGTTGTTTCTGACGGATCCGCCATCCCCATCACTGCACGTCTTTGGGGTTATAGTGTTTTCCCCTTCCTGCTTTTAGAACCAAGTTCCATTTTAAGAAGAGTGTCTGTCAGCACAGGTCAGTGGTACACAGCAACTACAGGGTACAAATGAAGGAGAGGGGACAGAGGGGACGCGCTGCCCCCGAGGGACTGACTAACGTTCCCGGGTCCCACAGCAAGCGAGGCCCACGAAGACCCGCATCCAGGTATTCCTTACCGAACTGCACGGTCCTTGCACCAAACGGCTGCCACAGCCCTGCTGCTCAACCAGCGAGACTCTCAGTTTGTTAAAACATCAGTTACGGGAACTCTGGGTCCCTTTTAGAAACTCAGCACATCAAGATCCTGTCTGCCTTCCCGTAAAAACGGTCTCCCCAGCCAGAGTCGAAGGTCCCTGGGGGAAGGCCCTGTGACTCAGTCTCCCCGCAGCTGCATCACCCTAAGGGCCAGAGCCATGGGCCCAGGCTCCTCCTGTTCTGAAACCTCCCAAAGGCCTGGGAAGGGGCAGGCACTGGAAGAATCCCAAGAATACAAAATCCAGGCCCAGGCTTCCCAGAGCAGCCGAGCACGGGAGGACACTGTGTTTCCAGCAAGGGGGGAGCCCAGTGCTAGGCATCAAAAGGTGCACGGTCCACCCCACCCCCACGTCTTCCTTGACAGCCCCTCCCCGTCAGCAGACCCCGCCACCCACCCACCCACGCTGGGCAGGAGCCGCAGTCCAGACTGGGGCATTTTATTTCCCAGTTCTACTTGGGCAGTGGCCTATTCAGAAATATTCTTCCACTACATTCATGTACCTCTGTCTTCTGATTTGGGATATTTCTGTATATGGAAAGCAAGCACACCTAGTAGTGTTCAAGCCAAGAGGCACATGGTTCACAAGCAGTGTGCCCCCCACAGAGAGCTGGCGCAGAGGTGCTGAGAAGCCAGGTGTTCACGCTGTAGTCCTAGCTCTGCACTCGATAAGGTAAACTCTGAGCGTCCTGGGACTAGCAGGTGGGGCCCAAGGAAGCCGCAGCACCTGGGATGAGGAGGCAGCCCTGCTGGATTTGAGATGGGACTTCGCCTGCTCCTTTCAGAAGTTCCAAAGCCCCTGTCACCGCGGGCATCCCTGACACCCCTCTACCACTGCTGCCTTTGTCCCCAAGCTCTTCGGATGGGATTCCCCTGTGACCTTTAGAAAGCAGAGGTTCGGAATATCAAGCTGGAACAAGTAAATTGAAATTAAGGATTCTGCCACTAGATGGAGAAATTGCCCGGATCTGGCACAAGCCGGCTCCGGTTCCCTGCTGGATGGTGGCAACTACATCTTCCTCTGCAAACTAACTCTGTGGCACTTCATCAGTCTGTCCCCGTTCAGTCATTACTCACCTTCTGCTGTGACCCAGCATCATCTGTGTCAGTCTCTTGAAAATCGCTTAGCATGGTTTGCATTTTTGCGGAGATTTGCATGGAGGAAATATATGGATATTTCACTTTGAGTTCTGCCACGGATCAGATGAAACGTTCAAGTTCACAGCAGATGGGAACATGTCTTTGGGACAAGGTCTTTGCCACCCGCTGTAACAAACAGCAACATCTCTCACAAAAGGGGAGGGGGTCTGAATAATCAAATCGATAGACCGACCAAAAGCTGCATATCCTTTATTTTGCAGAAAACGCTTTCTGCTGATTGTCTGGCTACTTTGTCAAAACAAAACCACAAACAGCTGTGGGTTTAACAATACGGGAGACCGCTACCTCTGCTCAGAGGCCCATTCTAGTGGGCAGCCCAGCAAGCCTGTCTTCAACTACCGCGTCATCGGTGCTCCGCAGCTGGCTCCAGCGGGACACCTGCCACCACAGGAGCCTGAAGAGGACGCGAAAGCAAGGAGGAGGGGAATAAAAGCGTGCTTTCTATCTCGCCAAAGCGGGACCCGTGGAGTGTACAGTTGTACCGTGCCCGAGTCATCTGTGTGCGGCACGGGAAAACAGAAACTTCCCGGCACCCTGCAGGCGGCTTTACCGTGAATCGCGGGGGACGCGGCCAACTGCAGCGACGCTCCTGCCGCGCAGCGGACCCAGTGCGGCCCGCGCGGGCCACAGCGGGTGGGGCCACCTGAGCGACAGCACAGCGCGCATGCGTCCTCTCGGTGGCAGTGGGCAAAAGGGCGCCGTTTCCGATCCCCGACGCACGAGGCTGCCGCTGTGTACCCGGTAGATCAATGGAGTCAGCACTGGTTGCCACGACAAAGTCATTGCGTCTCTGCGGACGCGGCGTGATCACAGGGACGGCGGCGACACGGGCGTCCAGGAGGCCAGGAGGCAGGCCTGCGCCGAGGCGTCGTACTGGCTGTCGGGGACGTCTGCGGCCGCGGGGGCCCCGTCGTACAGCGGGGATCCCGAGGGGGCGGGGGCCGAGCCTGGGTGGGTGAGGGCTGCAGGGTGCGCGGGGGGCCCTCGGAAGAACTGGGGCCCCAGCCCGCTGGACACTCCCGCCGCCGGCGGTGCGCCCGGCGCGGCGCCGTTGCTCACGGACCACAGGCCGGGGTACTGGCTGCAATGGAAAAGCACAGGTGAGTCAGAGCGGGGAGGAGGCTCCAGACCGGCGGCAGGACGGAACCGAACACCAAAGCCCTACTCCAGGGACCTGCGGGAGGGGGCGCCTTTCAAACCCGCTGTTTCCCGCCCACCAAACCACGCAGAGGTATGTAAGTCGCTGTCCTATCAACAAGAAGCAGGCTCCTCCGGAAGCTGACCGACAAGGTCACTTGCACGTAGGCGGCTCTGGGCAGAGGCTGCTAGGTTTTGCTACTGCAGTGTAGCTTGGGTGGTCAGAGCACCATCCCTTAATCACCAGGTTTGGGGGAATGTGGATTCCAGGACATCTATGGGAGGCAACCAACCAATCGATGCTTCTCTTCCATCGATGTTTCTCCCCCTTCCTCTCTCTCTAAAAGCAATGGGAAAAAAATGTCCTTAAGTGAGGATTTAAAAAAGAAATCTTTTTTTAAATAAAACTCCAGGTTGGCATTCTTGTTCGGAATCCAGAATTCCCAGGCAGGCTGACTCAAGCATCTTCGACGGTGTGCACAGCAGCGGGTGGACAGGTGGAGACCGCACCGAGGAAAACAGGGCCGTTTCGGGGTGAGAGGCGCCCCCTAGAGCAGCCCCCATCCAGTCGCCGTGCCCTGCACTTTGAGCTGTGACTTCAATGGCGTCACGCACAGCAGAAAGCAAGGGACCTGCCAGCAAATCCCTACTCTACCCTCAGCCAGCTGTCATCTGAGATGACCTGTGGCTGCTTCTGATGCTCTGTTTCCTGATCTGTGTGAGGGGTTGCAGGTAGGTATTAAATCCTCTAGTCTAAAGACCTAGGTTTGTTTCGAAAAAAATGTCTTTCTTAGGGAAGAATCTGTCTACCGATTAATGAGACCGTACGCCGCCTGGTGTATATTCTTTGCCAAGCCGCGTCCTGCCTTTCAGATGGATTCGAACTTGCTCACTAGCCTGAGTTAAGCAAGGCCGGGCACGACGCCCGTGTCACAGGTGGGACAAACAAGGCTCTGAGATGCCCCACGAGAACAGAGCGGACTGAAAGCTCGGGTCCCCGGGGCTGGCAGTGGGCTTCCAGGTGGCCTCAAAGCTTTGAGAGTCTGCTGGTTTGCAGACAATGGATTCTCGTTTATTAAAAAGGAATTGTTTCCTAGGTGAAGAGAACAGAGACTTCAGGCACGTTCGGGATTCTCGTACAGTAAGTCGCACAGCTTTTGAGGTTGAGATAAGTTGTCCACAGTCGCGCTGAGCTGGGAGCCCACACGTTCAACCACTTCATGTCTCTGAACTGGTTTCGTCCTCGGAAAGTGGGCTTGACTTCTAGCTTTGTTAGTTTTCACTATAAAAATTCTATGAAGACATGTAATACATTTACCAGCCTGCTTGGTTTTTTAAGCCGATCTCCTTCTACATAATTTTCAAGTTAGTAATAAAACAGCCGTCATTCTTCACTGGTTACCCAACGCATATGTGAACAGTGTTGATTCTATGTCCACAGAAAAGCCAGCCAATTTCCTTAATGTAACAGCTCCAGTGGAAAAAAAGATGCTGGACACACTTCTTCGGAATTCACCTACTATGAAGTACAGATTGGCAGTTCAGGAAATCATCACGGGGATGCGAAGCCAGCTTAGGGGATGTGGTCATGATGCTGCAGGGACAGTGTATGGTGTCAGGCGGGCGCTAGACTTGCCGAGGGAATCACGTCATAAGTTACATGACGTGAGTCAAGTCACGTTACATGTCTAACCACCATGACACACACCTGAAACTCACATAATATTGACTATCCACTGGAATTGAAAAATGAAAAAAAAAATCTATTTAAAAAAGTTTACCTACCGACCCCAATCACCCTGCAAAGACAGGTCGAGACTTGGGTTATTTAGTATCTTTCTCTTAAAGAAATAAGGCTCAAAGTTTAAAAACCGTCTAGCACAGGGAGCCCTGGTTTCGTCTCAGTCATGCTCAGTCCCCATCTGCCCTGCGGAGCCTCAGGTCCTTCCAGAGCGCCCCCCAGCCCCAACCCCACCCCCACCCCACCCCCAGCCCAAGACCCTGCTCATGCCTGGCTGGTGGTCAAATCACAAATGAGAGCCCCACCACCCACAGGCAAGGGCAGAATAAAAGCCCGTGAATGAGCGTGGCTGGCAGTCCAGGGCCCGTTACCTGGAGCCTGCGGCGGGGCCAGCGCCGGCAGTCCCGGGAAGCATGCTGGTGTGGGCGGGCACCCCCAGGCTGGGCCAGTTGTCGTGGGGTTGGAGCATGGGCAGACAGGCAGGGGAGGTGTCAGAATAGGCTACGAGAAGCAAGAGCGTGTCACTGTTGGTGGGGCCTCCCAAGAGTGACAACATGCAGAGAGTGTCCCCGATCACTGCAGCCCCCCCGCGAGGACAACGAGAGGCATGGGCTTAAATGGAGAGGGTCGCCCCCCAGCCTGCTTCACTGGTGGCCCAAGGCTGTAGTTATTGCCAGGTGAATACACAGGTGTGGGCAAAAGGAAGGTGACAGTCTCGCGGGACGTTCTCTTGCGGTAACAAAGCTATCGTCGTCATCATCGTCACCTGCACATCTTTTGCCGCTTGAACGGCTGTAAACCTACTTTTGCCGACCCCTGTATTTCAAACCGTGTCCCAGGCCACAGAGGCTTGTTCTTTATCATTAGACCAACGGCCGCCCTGTGGAAACACAACCCTACAATCACTTGGTTGAGGATTAATTACATTTTAAAATAAAAATAACTGTAATTTGCCTCCTGCCCAAAAATTATTTCTTAAGAATCGAGAGGGCTTTAGAGACCAAGACTCCAACCAAGACTTAAAATAGATCCCCCGGCCCCAGAGTCCAGCCTCCAGTTGAACAAGTAAGTCCTGACGACTTTTTCCTACCAAATATGCTGCTTTCGTTTCAAATCAGCTTTAATTGCTTAATTGTTTTATGATGTTCATTAGCTTTTTTCCTCCTTTTGGAGCCAGACGAAATTAAGTCTAGACATACATGGTGTTAGAATTAAGAAAGATCTGAACGGGCCAGCCTGGTGTTCATTGCACTTTGACCTGCACTGGGGTCCCCCAAGGGCTTGTTCAGACACCCTGGCGGGCCCCCCAGAGCTTCTGATGCAGAAGTCCAGGGTGGTGTCAGGCAACGCAGGGGCGGCCCAGGCCCGACGCTGGGAGAAGCATGCTGGGCACCAAGCAAGTCAGCAGCTGCTGTGCCTGGAGACTCAACACCAGCCTTGGAGAGGTGGATCAAATATCCAGACCCGGGCCATGCAGAGGGACCCACAGTTTCAGGGGGAAACGGGTCAGGCGTTCACTGGCCGGAACCACTCAGCGGTCGAGCCAGCCATGGCGTGGGCGGGAAAAGAAGGGCCTGGAGTCACCGAATGACAGGGCTCCGGTGTGCGTTTGGACAGGTTCCCCTCCTCCTCCCCCGGGGCCCACTGAGACCTTCCAGGAGCGGCCTTCCTGGCCCCCTGGCCCCCACGTGTGACTTACCTGGAGAACTGTCCCGATGTGCATAAGGGCTAGGGTAGGGGGACGGACGGTGGTTCCTCAGGGCAGGGTACCTTTCACAGCCGTGCGTGGAGGGAAGTGGCAGGGGGCCTCCGAACTGAGGGTGGGGGGTAGCTGGGGGGCACAGCGCGCTGGTTCCAGGGATGAGCCACCCCCCTGCTGTGAGGAAAGAATGCTGAGTAGCTGGCATTTCGGCACCTCCCTTGCTGATAGAACAGGAGAGCTGAGACCAGGGAATTGTGGGTCTTTTCCTTGGACCCCCTGATGAAGTGGGACTCACAGTGTCCACACCGAGTGTCCAGCCCAAGACTTATGGCATCGTGGCATCAGCCCTACACTAGAGGCCACAGGCTGACCAAGGTTCTCAAACCCAGGGGGCACCTGAGAAAACCTGGGAGACCCCAGCCTCAGCCAGCGGCTCAGCGTCCTCCACTGGTCTAGTCAGACCTGCCCCCAAAACCCCAGAGACCTCAGCCTCTTATGGGATGTTTCTTACTGGATTTTCTGTTTTCCCCAGCCATGCTGAGCCATGCTGAGCATGAATAAAATGTAAGAACAGACAAATTCAGAGCCAGACCTGCTCCACACAGAGCACCGGTCATGCAGGGGGTGTCCCTGTGTCTACCGCCACCCATGGTCACATCGGGGGTGGCTATGTGGCCTGGGGCACACCGTTTTCTGCTCGCTGTCCTCCTGTTTGAGCTCACGTTCTCCCCGCCGGACGCACCAACCGGAGAAGCATTCCCACCCCATCCTCCTCTAAAGCTCCACTTCCTTCTCCGTTCTGTTTAAGCTTTCCGGATTTGCCTTTGTTGAAATTCAGAAGAGCCGCCTTTAGGGGAACAACTACTCTGACTCCAAGCCTCAAACTGCAGGGGGTTCTTGGACAACACGTGAGCGACGGGGGTCTGGACTCGCCTCCCCACACGGGCCGCCGCCTGCCGAGCCGTCCACCCGCCACCCCCCGCGAGGCCCCGGCCGCTGCCAGAGAGCTGGCTGTTAGGCTGGCCCAGGAGATGGTTTCTTAAAGAAGGAAAAACAGCCCGGAACACAGCTGGCGAGTGTGCCGCGCTAGTTCATCCATCTCCTAGAGGACCAGCAAACACGAACGCTTCTCTCCCAACAGGTGTCGGGGACTCAAACATGCAAGTCCCCGCCCCGGGAGGTGAAGAGAGCTGGACAAAGTCCCCCCAGGGCCCGCCACCTGGTCCCACATCCCTGTGCCCTGGCTCACAGGACTCCTAAAGGAACCTGCACTTAAAGCCGACTTTCTGACAAACTGGTGTCCATGCAGACCAGCATTCGTGAATGTGCTTGCTCCTGAACGGAAGCCACTCGGGGAAAAACCACGCCTGTTCCTAAGCATCACTCCGAAGACGGCCCTTCAGCTTTCAGTCAGTGACAGACACACAGACCATCCCCAGGTGGACATAAGGCACTAGGTTCTCCCCTGCCCTGCACGGCAGAGTCCAAACACCCACCAAGGTCTTGGGGCTCTGCCCCAGCCCTGGCCGAGTGGCCTCGGAGCGAAACGGAAGGGCCAGGTAAACTGCCCAGGCCTCTCCATCAGGGTGGGGGGGGCACCATGGGGGGAGCACCCACAAGCCCCAGTGGAGCAGAGGTGGGGGACCTTCAGCATCACAGGGCCCTTGCACACAGCACAAGGCCAAGTCTGCCCCAACCACACCCACACTCTGCACCCCTGGCTCTCAGCACTCGGGCCTGAAACAAGGTATGTCAGACAGCGTACAGCAAACGAACCGTACATTGGGAGTACCCGGACTGCTGGCTGTCTCCAGGGTCTTCCGCCACGTCTTTGTGATCACTTCTGTCAAAAAAGGGCGTGGTGTCGTCACCAAGGAGACGTGCTGAAAGCACTCCTCGCAGCTCCGTCCCATCTTTCTGAATGCGCCTTTGCTCAAAAGGGCCCTCAGAACGCGCTCACCTTTCCTTCGCATCAAGGAATGCCTTCGCGAATGGATTGTACTTGATTTTAAGGGCTGTGATCTGAAAAACAAGAAATCACAGTTACTGGCCTGCGGAAGGCGGGCAGAAGATTTAATCTGGCCCCCGGGGAAACTGAACAGCACCTGCATGCTGTTTAAGTCAGTATTCAAACATAATCAGACTTCTTTCCAGATATATTTTTCTATTTGGGTCTGAATTGGCTGAGGAACTGTACTATTTAATAAAGAATAGCACATTTGTGAAAAATTATTAAATGCCGATTTTCTAAGTGGAATTAACAAGAAACTGGACCCACCGCAGACAATATTCTGTGTGCGCACACCGGACAAACCGTAACCCCGGTCTGCTCGCGAGACCGCGGCCTGCCAGTTCTCGCTGGGGCCCGACAGGCACCTAACAGGGTTTCGTTTCTGGTCGATGATTCGGGCTGCACGAGTGGACGCTGCCCACCCCCCCGGAAGATTTCCAAAAGATGCCCCTCTCTCACTCAAGGTTTGTTCAAGAAATCCTCGGTTCTCTACCCGAATGTTTTCCACATCCTGTCCTGTCAAGCATTCAGCAGAGGTTTCCAGTTGTGGACATTTTACAGAGAGTTAAAGGGGGAATGTTTGCTTGAGGATGCATTTTAAACGTCTCTCCCCTCTGTCCCAACTGCGTCGTTGCGGTGAATTATTGAAGAGGCGCTCACTTCCTGCCCGAAGCACAATCCCCCCGACGCAGGATCCCCACCCCCACCCTCACCTCCTCGTTCTGGTAAGCCGTCACTGCGATGAACTGGGTCTCCGGGAAGCAGTGGCTGGTGATCATGCGCTGGGGGCCCCCCACCCTCACGATGTGGATCCGAGGCTCGTACTTATGCAAGGAGTTCAGCATGATCTGAGGGAGACACAAATGCGGGGCTGGTAACCAAGTCGCAGGCAAGACCACAGAACACCCACTTGCCCTGCCGTTGAGGAGAAAAATACACCCGAGATGCAGAAACACCAGCTGCTCCCAGACACCGGCTTCCCTGCTCAGATCGGCGGGCTTCCCTTCAGGTGCTGCTTCCCAGGAGTCCAGAGAAAGGAACTCGAGAGGCTCCACACCAGTGAAGGTGGTGAATGCCCACCGTGAAACCTTCTGAGCCGGGAGAATAAAGTGCTAAAGCTTCCCCGCTGACAGCTCTAAACGCCTGGGCTGGTTTGCAGCTGGTGAACCACGGTGCCCGCGGGTAGCAATCCCCAGGTGGGCAAAGGACAAATATACACGTTTGTTCGGAATTCACACAGCCAGTGCTGCAGCATCCATGAGGTCCAAATACCATTCAGGGTAGTGTTTTCTCTGCCCCTAGGGAAGTTCAGCAGTAGGATGCCCAAGTTCCCCAGGCCTTGCTGCGACCCTCCCCAGGTTGCTGTAGACAATGCAGAAGGCTGAACTAAGAAACGCGGTAGGAAAGCAGCGTCCCTTCCTTCCCAGACACCGCCACACTGCGAAGGTCCAGCCCTCCCGGGCTCTGTCGCACCTACCTGACCCCCTCCATTGAGCTTGTTGGTGAGCTTGACTTTGCTGAAGGAGACCGGAGCCTTCATCCAGTGCGCCCCGAAGTTGGGTGAGTCGGGGTGGATGTAGACACAGCTGGGCGCCTGAGGCTCAGGCTTGCCCCCCGGCACCCACTCCCCGTTCACGTACTTCCAGCGGTGGTTGTCGGCTGCCACGAAGTCCAGCAGGAAGGAGTACATGGCGTTGGGGTCCAGTCCGGACACGTTCACCTTCAGCACCGGGAACATCCTCCTAGAAAGGCAAGAGCGCAGCAGGAGGAACCCAGATCCAGCCCGCTGGACCAAAGGCAGAAGGCTTGGGACAGAGACGACTGTCATTTCTGGGCAAAGAGGAGCCCCTTTAGGAAGTTACAACTTCCCAGAGCCCTTCCAGGCCCCCGGGCGTCCTCCACACTCCCCACAGCCTTGGGGAGGCAGGGTGGCGGAGGACCCAGGCAGGAGTGGGCGAGGCCCCGCTCCCGCCTCCGCCCCTCCTTCCCAGCCTCCCGGGACTAAAGCACCAGGAAGATGCTGGTTAAGGGCCACGCGGGTCTGTTTCCAGCTCCAGCAGAAACGAGCGAAGAGACCTCCACCAGGGTAAAAAAAATGTGGGGCAGCGAGGAATGTCCAGGGCTCCCTGGCTGCCCGCGCGCCCTGCGCGCAGTGCTCCCGAGGCCCGGGCCACGCACCCACCTGCCATTCTTGGTGACGATCATCTCGTTGGTGAGCTCCTTGAAGCGCAGCCACAGCTCGCTCTCCTCCAGACCCACCCGCAGCTCGCGCTCTGTGGGGTCACCCTTCTCGCTGCCCGCCTGCAGCTCGCTCTCCACGGCACTCAGCAGGTGGTCCACTCGGTACTGCAGGCTCTTCCCCGCGCTTTCTGCGCCCGGGGAGCTCATCCTCCCGCCCGCCCCTCCCCACCGCCCCCAAGGCCAACTCGCTATCCCAGAGCCACCTTCACCCCAGGTGGCTGCCGCTCTTCAGAGAAGAGAGGCAGCTCTGGCCCAGACTCCCAACGGGCACCCAGGTCCCAGCACAGACTCGGGGGAGGGAGAGAACGGAGGTCTGGGGGGGAAGGGGGCGGGGGGAGGGGTGGGGGTAGAGGTTATTCCACTTGAACTCCCTCAAGGCGAGACTAGAGTCGGTCTCTGGGGACAGAAAATCTGTCCCCTCTCCATAAATACAGCCGCGGTGGCCGCGGAGGGGGGGGGCTCGACGGATTGGGCCGCGCGCCCTTTGAAGTGCGGGGACCTCTGCCCATTGGCCGTGGCGGCCACATCAGACCCGGCCCGGCAGGCTGGGGTGGCCCCGGGCCAACAATGGACTCCCGCGCGCCTGTTTCATGTTAAGTCGGAGGTCCGACCTACGCGCCCCGGCCCAGCCCCTACACCTCCGCCCTCCCCCAAATGTTTGCACCTCCATCAAAGCGGCGGGGCGGGCCCTACGGGCCTGGAGGAGGTCCGGGAGGTGGGAGGAGCGGGGACCGGAGCTACCCCGGCCCGCACGTCCGAGAGGGGTTGTCAGGCCGCCCACGACGCTCCCCAACTCCCGCGCGCCGGGCCTCCTGGCTCTCCAAGCGCACCTGGATCCCGCAGGTGTGCCAACCTGAATCACACCGCGTCGCTCACCTGCGTCCCGGCCTGATGGCCTCCGTCCCCCCACCGGGGAGCAGCGCGCACAGCCCCGCTTAAGGGCGCCCTGCCTGCGGCGCCCGGGTTGTGTTGGTCTCGACCCTCCGAAGGCCCCGTCCTCCACTGAGCGTGTCCGGTCCCGACACGTCCCTCGCCGCGCGGCGCTTCGGGTGGCTTCGCTAACACCTACGACCGTGGATCAGTGCACCAGTGTGCCTGTTTCCTGCGGCTCTCACCTGTCCGGACGGGGAGGCCCCGCTCCCAGAGAGGGAAACAGACGGAAATCAACCAAACGACCCTTTTTTGGAAGTTTTTTCGCTCTCCGTATAAAAGCAGAACTTTGATGAGAGGTCTGCGCGTGCACTGCGTGTGAACGGGAGTTTCCTTGTCTTCTGTTGTCCGGTCTTTGTTTTTGCGGAAGAGGGTGGGGGCGGGCCTGGGTGCTCCCGGTCGAGCGAAGTTCGGGGTGGGTCTGCCCCCTGGCGCGGTCTCAGCGCTCGGCCGGGGTGGGGAGCGGCTAGTTTATTACCTTTTGGTGAGAACCTCCGCGAGGAGAGCGAAGGAAAGGTGACAATGAGCAGGAAACAGTTCAATAGGGTCTCTTTAAACAATAACATTCCTCCTAAAACGGGAGCCCAGGAAGGGGGAAGGAGGCAGAAGCGAGAAGTCGCAGCGCGGGCTCCGCGCCTCTCACCCCTCGCGGATCACTTTAACCGGCCTGTGGTTCCAGCCTGTTTCCCGATCTTTGCGCGCACTTCACCCCCACGCCCTCTGGGAAGAGCTACTGCTTCCAGTGGGGCTCCCCCTACAGAACGGCCTGCGCCCTAGAAAGGGGCTCCCCAGGCAGGACGTGGAACCTGCACCCCACGTTAACCCTTCCCTGCCCGACTCTGCCCAGGGCCGGGAATTGCAGGGTAGCTGCGGGAGGAGCCGGTGCAAGACCCTCGGAGGGCCGCCCCGCCTCCGCGCTCCCAGGGCCAGCCGCCGGGGGGCTGCGCTTCCACAGCCGCTTTTCCGCCCGCTCAGAACGGGAACTGAGGGGTCGGGAAGACTCGCGCGCCTGGGCACTGTGCGAACTTCTCACTTTGCATGAAAATGCCCATGGGGCCCCCCACCCCGGGGAAGTGGGGTCGTTTCCTTCTGGAAAGAGGCACCAAGAGGACCTCATTTGCTCCTGGCACCGGGACCAGACCCTCCTGAGCCCCTTCCACCGGCTCTGCCGAGCCTGGGCTTTGGGGGTGGTGCGTGAGTCGCTCGTGACAGAATAAAAGCGTCTCCAGTGTCACCTCCACGGCCGCACAGCGCCCGAACCTCCTCACTCGGGTTAAAGGGGAAAGGGGCCCGGCGCGGAGCCAGGGTCCCAAGCAAACCGAGGGTCTCCAAAGCCCGGTTCTGGAGCGAAGCGTCTGACGCTCCTCGACCCCTAGTGCGGGCATTTCCTGGGCGCTGACCGGCTTGTGGGTCGATTTCCTCCAAGTCCACAAGAAACGCCCCCCTCCCCCCGCATTGCGGGGGGGCGGGGTTTTGCTGGACCGCCCTAGACTGCGCTAACTTCAGTTCGGCCCCACGAGCAGGAGGGACACGGCCAGATAGAGTAAAAGCCCTGCAGACGGGCAGGTCCCGTGTGCTGCACCAGCGGTGACAGTCTGCCCTGGCATGAGTGCCCCAAGTGCCGGAGAGCGAGGCGCGGGTCTCAGCGCTGCAGTGGCGGCAGCCCCAGGCCCGAAGTCACGGGCCCAGCCGGGACTGGGGAGGGTCTCCGGGTTTCCACACGCCCCCCGCCCCCCCCCCCAGCTTCTACTTCTCCTCTCCTTTGTGTGCTTGGTTTGCTGGATCTTTGTTCCTTGGTTCTCAGGACAAGCGTCTCCACTCTGGTGCCTTTTCAAGGAAGGCTACAGTGCATGACAGTTTACAGCCAAAAACTTCCTCCGGCAGGCTGTAAAGAGTCCCCATTTAACAACAAGGTGCTCCTTGGCGGTGGCGGGGAGGGGGGGGGGGGGGGGGGTGCTGAGCCACTTCCCGCTGTTTTCCCCCACGTTCTCTCTCTCTCTCTCTCTGCTTGGGAAGCTTGGGAATCCCAGCCTTTCAGGGGAGAAGAGAGAAGAGAGACCCATGGCTGCTCCCCTAGATGCAACTTGTCCCCTGCAAGACGGTGGATTTCCCCCCAATAAGGAACATTTTGCAAGAAATCTCTCTCTCACACACACACACACACACACACACACACACACACACACCCCTCAATTCCCAAAGAGGCGTTTTTCCAGGCCCAACCCCTCTGGGAGGGGAGGGACTATTTGTCTCGGAGGAGCAGGCAGCAGAGGTGGGGGACAGGCTCCAGGCCAGCGGAGGGCGCGGCCCTCCAGTGTCCTTCCTGGACGGGAGAAGGACATCCATTTCCTCTCTGGGGCTGTAACTGCGCTGGCAGCAGAACGTCACGCCTGTAGTGTGTGCGTTCTGCGTGTTTTCCTCGCCTCCTTCCCTTCCGTCCTCCCGCGAGCCTGACTCCCGGGCGGGTGACACGGACCTGTCTAAAGCACCAGCGAGTCCTGAGGTCACGACAACACATACAAAGGGTCTTAGGTAGCAAGTCACCTCTGTCACCAGCTGCCTTCTTTGCTGCTCCCATGGAAGGAACCCAGTGACGTTTGTTGTGACTTTCCAAGTGGCACCGTATCAGTCTTCAGACTCTGCAGCATCGAAAGTTTTTAAAAAGGTCTTTGGGCTGTTCGGGCATCTCTGGTGTGTGGGAAAGTACAAAGACTTGTTACTTTAAGTCTCTTTCTCAGGACAGTGGCCCAAGTCCACGGAGGCCGGTCCGCCAGGGCAGCCATCGGGCCCTGGCTCCGAGCGAGGGACCAGCTCTCCGCTCGCTGACCCGTGGGGGAGGGTGGGCCTCGCAGGCTGGATTCGATGACAGCAGCCCAAAGCAGCACTCGGGTCCAAACCCATCTGGCTGTCCCGTCTGAGACACCGGCTTCATCACACGTGACAGTGTCAGGCCGTGTGATGGGAGTTCACACATTAAAAACAAACAAACAGTGTGGCCACAGCCTAAATGTCTGGGGCAGTAACATGTCCCCTGGACACTCTGGGCCTTGGCTCCGGTCTCTCTGAAGTTCAAGGCTGCAGAGGGGAAATCTCTGGGTCCCTGATGGGGGGCGGGGCTTGAGTGTTTTCTGTCTGGGTCCTCGGTAGGCCACTCACGGGTTCTTCCTGATGTGTTCTGGGGGGCGGGGATTGGGCCGTCTCAGGCCGTCCCCACGGTGATGACTGCGTTGTGCTGCCTGCTCAGCTGCCCGTCTCCCTCGCTGTGACCTCTGCTTCCAGGTCTGAGCGCCCTGCCTGCTGCATCTCACAGGCTTTTCCGCCTGTATCAGCACCCTGTCACGCGCTTTTTCCACACTGCTCTGCCAGTTCCCCTCCATGTCCCTTTGGGTCCCACTGCCTCTCATGCAGATTTATTCCTCTGTCCCAGCTGTGGTTTTCTTTCTTTCTTTTTTTTTTTTTAATGTTTAAAAAGATTTTATTTATTTATTTTTAGAGAGGGGGAACGGAGGGGGAGAGGGGGAGAAACATCAATATGTGGCTGTCTCTCACACGCCCCCTACCGGGGACCTGGCCTGAAACCCAGGCATGTGCCCCTGACCAGGAATTGAACCAGGAACCCCAGGTTCACAGGCCGGTGCTCAATCCACTGAGCCACACCAGCCAGGGCCCAGCTGTGGTTTTCTGACAGTCCTTGATTCCTTCGTCCTGAGTGGCCTCCCTGGTGCCCCGGGGCCTCCGAAGACCACGCCATCTTGCCCCTCAAGGCCGCCTCTGTCTCTCGGAGGCCATGGTTGCTGTGACTTGCTGAGAAGGCTGAACAGTTTTCTGAATTTACCTTCTGGTTCCTATGGTTTATCCTTTCCCGAGGCTCTTTTGCTCTGAGTCTTATCAATAACGCCTTCACCTGTAATCCCCAACGCCTGGTTACTTCCTTTCCCATCATAGAGCAGCCGCACTCCCCGCCCTCCCTGCACTCCCCATCTGCTCTCTGGGCTTCTGGTGGGGACTCAACAGGTCCCCACACAGTGACTGGATGGTAGCTGGCCTGTGTCCCTAAGGAGGAGCAGGGGCCACGTGGATCCAGGCCGCAGAGCATCTTCACAGCACGGGACTCAGCGGTGGGAGCTAGGCGGTCTCTCTGCAGTCAGGCACGCCTTGACTCCAATTGTTACTCATTTTCAAGACAGAGAAGGAAGGGCTCTCTGTGGACAGCGTGTATCAGACGAGACCCGGAGAATGAATAGAAGTGAGCTCTTCCGCCTGGCCTGGCAGCTCAGCTGGTTCAAATGCCTTCCCTACCTGCCAAGGTTGCAGGTTCAATCCTGGTCAAGGCACATATAAGAAGCAACCACTGAACGCATCAATAAGTGGAGCAACAAATCAATGCCTCTCTCTCCCCGTCCCTTGCCTCTCCCTCTCTAAAATTAATTTTAAAAAAATAAATGAGTTCTTTCGAGGGACCCAATGAGGGCAAAGGGGCTAGAAACATCATTGTCATTCGAGGTTTAAAGCTGCTCGAGAATCCTGGCTGGGACTGCATTCGGTCACTTGATTGATGGCTGTGTCTACAATACTACGGGGCTTTTTCTATCTCCTTTCTCCGCTCCTCCTCCATATCTATTCCTGTATGTTGGGAATCTACTTCTGCACTGATGAAATGTGAAATCTCAGTTCTGTAGAAAAGACAAAGTTGGGAATCCACATTTGTCCACACGCATGCTCCAGCCTCCATGATCGCGGGTGAGCAGAAGAGGTCACTTCGTGTCCAAACTCATGACGGGTTGTGAGCCTCACTACAGAGGGGCTGGGTGCGGCCAGCTCGGAGCCCCGAGGTCCAGGGCCTCCAGCCCGGGAGTGGAGGAACCAACAGTAAGCAGTGTGGCCGGACGAGACACAAGGACAGGCGGAGACCGTGGAGACGGGAACGCAGAGTGCAGCGGGCATGTGTGCCCCCAGTTCTGGAGCCAAGATGAGAGGGCAGTTCAAGAGGGTTGACTCTTAATGACAGTAGGGACTCAGCGGACACAGCAGCCTACTTGGTAAGAACAAGAAGGGCGCTAAGACAGGAGGCCCCGCCTGGCAGGAGATTTTACATTGGGACAGATGTGCAGAGTGTGTGACGGGGGAGAAGGACGGGGAGGGCAGAGTGCACAGGCGGGTGTGGGGCTCAGCTCTGGGCAGACTCTGAAATGGACAGGGTGCCGGTGTCTTCGAGAAGAAACAGGAGGAACCCTGGAAAAGGTCCACATTCCGGCCTGGAAACTGGCAGAGCCCTTGCTGGGGCTTCCTGTAGAAACTCCCGGACAAACTATCGGAAAAGACAAAACCCACAAAGGAGAGAATGAGGTGATCAAATAGTGAGAGTTCTTGAGGACAGCCGACCTGGGGGCAGGGACGAAGGGAAGGCAGAGGCAGAGCCCTGCCTTGGGACAGGAAGAGGCTGCTGCTGGGGTGCCCGGGAGAACTGAGAGTGACAGACAAGCGCCGGGGCTCCAGGACATCTTAGCTCCAGGGAGGAGCTAAGATCCCACACAACAAGCACCAGACTGATAGTCCAGATGAGACAAAGACAGAGCCTTGGCACGTCTGTGAGAAGAGATTCCCATCAGTGTTCCCAGCGGGGTCTTTTCCAGCTGACAAGGAGCCCCCGGGGAGGGAAGCCCGTTTGGAAATGCAGGCTAGCACATCCTGCAGCCCGACTCACGCAGGAGCCCCAGACCCAGACACTGGGCCCACCCAGGACACAGGAAGGCGGCGTGAACAGTGGAGAGCCTGGTGTCCTCGAGGCGTGGTGCCCACCTTATCCACGAGACTGCTAACCTCAGCGGCCTGTGAGGTGGTGACCCCCTTAGAGGGGCACCCAGGGAGTGGCCCCTGGAGTTCTGCTTTGTCTCACACTCATCTTGTCTCCGGTAGACTAGGAGGAACTGACGGCAGAGTGGAAACACACCCATTCCCCCCCCACACACACACATACAGAAGGACCCTGCCACCCCCGTGCGCATGCATGTGTTTGGGGAGGGAGACCTGGCTGGCTTACCTGCTTCTGGAATCTGGAGAAGAGCTTAGTGACGTGAAGGGCGACGACAGAGAGAAGCTGCGCCGGGAAAACCCTCACACAACGTGCAGCGCAGTCGGCGGCGCTGGCAACCGGAGACCAGCCCGGCCAGGTGGGGCTTACATGTCAAACCACTATCGGAGGCAAATTTCCAAGGCGAATTTCCATGGAGGTCAGTATTAGGGTCCTCCCCTTTTTTAAATGTTCGTAATCCAATCACACGTAGAGGAGAGAGGTGCAGACATCTCCCCAGGGCTGCACAGTTCATGCTGGGCGAGATTGCCATGGGACGCGAAGGGACTCGGAAATTCCCAGACAGGAGCACGAAGCTGCCAGTTATGTTCCTTGGCCTTCTGCTGACTCCTTACGGGTTACAGCCATTGACCCCCGAGGCCGCGGTGGGGAAGGGCCAGTCCACAGCGGCATTGGAGGGACCTGTGAGAGGAGGCGCCCGAAGGGCCTGGGCGCTCTGGGCGGCGCGGTCGGCTGGGTTTGCGTGCGCCGTATGGATAGTCCAGTAGCTCCCGTTTCTGCAGGAAGATTTTAAAGCCTAATGGAAAGGGAAGGCACACCACACGATGGACAGACGACGTACCATAGACAGTGCCCTTGACACCTGTGTAATCCTACTGACCAGTGTCAGCCCAATACATTTGTTAAAAAGAAACTCTAAAAAAATTCTAAACTGAAAGGAAAAAATGAATTAAAACTTAAAGATGTGGGAATTGGGGGAAAGGAATTTTGTTATTTTTTTATAACAGGAAATATCGTGAAACACCAGCTGGATGGTCGGCTGGGGGATGGGGCTAGAGATCAGGTAAACTGTGGCCTCCAATGGACGGTCACCCCCCATCTGAGCCGGGTCTCTTCGACAACTTAGGACGTGGACAGGTCGATCCCCCGCCTAGGTCTGTGAGGGTCCATGAGACCCGGGGAGTCAGCATCACTCATTACCCGCTGAGGGGGAGGCCCCCTGGACGATCGAGGGGCCGGCACAGAGCACAGGCCATTTGAGTCTTTCGAAAATAGGCACCGCGCCAGTCCCCAGGCTTCCAAAGGTGGCGAGCTTCGGCATCACCGCGTGCCGTGGTGCCACTGTAAAACCTATGCTCTTGGAAACACCTTCCATTAGGAAAAGGTTTTAACAAGTGCATCGCATGATGGGTCCCATGATTGGCTACTTGTCCTCGTCCTTGGCTTAAAATAACTAGACCCAATCTAGAAAGTTCTTTTTATGCATCCATCTTTATTGCCCGGTTTTTCATACCTGAGCATCTCGATGCCATGTCTGTCCTCAACACAGCAATCAAGAAAAAACCTGCATCTGTCTGTCTCCCACCCCCAGCCCCAGATGCTTCTGGAAGGCAGGGCACTGATGGTGGCTCCCTGGGAATGAACGTGCCACGAAAACAGCCTCAGGTGCACGACTGGGAAAGCCACGGCAGAAGCCACCGAACAGAAGGGCTCACGGACAGAGGGAAGAAGCGCGAACCACAAAGCTCCTTGAGTCCATTAGAAACGGCCCTGAGTACAAGGAGGGAGGGGGGTCTTTCCTCCGGTGCCCCCAACTCCAAAAGGAGAGGTTTCCGTCTTCACCGATGAGTGCACTTCTCCGGAAACGCTGACAGATTGAGGACGTTCTCTCTCAGTCGTAATTGCTACAGTCTTCGGTATGACTAGGAATTACTGAAATGAACTACAGATTATTGAGTTCAATTGGTTACTATTTTGTTTAAGAATTTTGCAACTACTTTCTTGACTGAGGTTCGCCTACATTTTCCTTTCTCGGTTGTGCTGGCTTCCCAAGGAGACTGTGCCCCATTTCTGTTTTCTGGGACACAAGTAATGACGTCATTTCTTCCCTAAATGTCTGTAGAAATCACCAGTGAAACAACATGGGCCTAGAGTTTGCGGGGGTTTTTGTTTTGTTTTGTTTTGTTTTTTTGCGGGAAGGTTCTTAAATTATGCCTTCAATTCATTTCATAATTGTAGGACTACTTAAGTTTTCTATTTCTTATGAAAATAATGTTGTACAAATTTGTCCACTGTTTGTAAGAATTTTTCCTCTGCATTTTTAGTGTTATTGCTTTGGAAGTGATCTGTCTTTCCTCTCTGGTTTCTTTAAAGAGCTTCACTTCACATTTGCTGTTCTACTTTTCATCCTCTTGTGACTCTTTGTGAATCCCTAAACCTAAGGATGGGTGTCTTTCATGAGCTCTGGAATTTTTAATTTTTTTCTTCAAATATTGCTTCTTCCCATTCTCTCAATTTTTCCTGCTGGAACGGCAATTAAGCGCACGTGGACGTCCTGATTGCCTCCGCCATGCTGCGCGACCTCCCGTCACACCGCCCTGCGTTGTGTTTCCTGTGCCGTGTTTCAGGTGACACGCTGGTTCTGTACAGTTCACCAATCCTGTCTTCAGGTGCGCCTAATCTGCTCTTTCACCCACTTGTTGAAGATTTTTTTATTATATTTTTCACTCTAAAACCTTGATTTCATTTTTTTCAAACACCATTGACTCATTTTCATGGTCTCCTATTCCTTGGTCTTGGTTTAAAATTTCTTTTGAGAATTTACTCAGCCTGCTCTGACTGGTGCGGCTTGGTTGGTTGGGTGTCGTCCTGCGAAGCTAGAGGTCACGGCGCGATCCCCGGCCAGGGCACCTGCTGGGGCGGCACATTGGGTCCCCGGCTGGGGCGCAAACGAGAGGCAGCCCAGCCGAGCGGCGTTTCTCCCTCACACTGACCTTTCTCTCCCCCTCCCTTCCCTTCTCTCTAAAAATAAATAAATGCAATCTTTTAAGTTTTTTTAAAACGTTACTCACCGTAACTTTTCATGCTTACTATATTTTACTTGTGTCTGATGATTTTCATTATCTCAATTGCTGAAGAGTCTGACTCACCTGACTCTCATTTCTGTGGGTTCTCATTCATGGTTCTGGGTTCCCCCCACACACGATGTCACATCTGTAATGAATATATTATTTGCCTGACGGTACCATCATCACTAACAACAACTTTGAAAAAGAAATCTGCTCTTTTGTTGTTTCTTTGGGAACGTCCAAGTTTCTTTTCATCTAGGTAGGATGCCACAGTTTTATTCTGAATCCTTGGAGATATTCCAAAAGGCCTTGTGCGCTCAGCCTCCCCGAATGAAGAAAAAGGGGAAAGTGTGAATCTACACTCTGCAGGCTGCGTGCCACGGGGACGTGCCCCCCCCGCCCCCCAGAATGCGAATCCTTGGCCAGTTGCTCTCACTCACCAAGCAGTTTGGAATCATCTCATTCATTCCCTGCTCCTGCCATGATCCCGGGGATCTCCATCTCTTCCGGCTGCTGACCCCTCTCATTCTGCAGCCCCTAAATCCCCCCAACCTTCTGCCCCGTCCAAGGGCAGCCGAGCTCAGCCTCCTTCCTGGGCAGCACCACCCAGAGCGGCTCTGACTCCAAAATCCTCAGCTCGGCCTCCATCCCAACTGGGATGTGCTCTCCAGGCTCCAGGGGAGCAGCGTCCTCTCACCCCCGGCTCTGCCGGAGCAGGGACAGAGCCGCCTGGAGCATGCGTCGCTGTTCAGGGGCCTTCCGGGAGGGGTAGGCCACCCCCTGCCGGCGTTTCAGAGCAGGCTTCTCTTTAAAAGCTGCATTTCAATTTGTGGGTGGGCAGCGGTGTGCAGGGCAGAGGGGAATAAAGGGGGGGCGGGAAATGGGACAACTGTAATAGCATAATCAATAAAATATATTTAAAAATAAAACAATTTGCCCTGGCTGGTGTAGCTCAGTGGACTGAGCGCGGGCTGGGAACCAAAGGGTCCTGGTTCGATTCCCAGTTGGGGCACATGCCTGGGTTGCGGGCCAGGTCCCCAGTGAGGGCCATGTGAGAGGCAAACATACATTGCTGTTTCTCTTCCTCTCTGTCTCCCTCCCTTCCCCTCTCTCTAAAAATAAATAAATAAAATCTTTAAAAATAAATAAATAAAACAATTTACAAAGAGGTAAAAAAATACACTTCAATTATTTCTTCTAGACATAACCTCTGAAAATGGTGTTAATAACAATGGATTTTTTTCTACATATATGTTTTCTTTCCACTCTACGGAACTTCCTAACATTAACTTTTTATTTGCATCACAGATCTCCTTAAAAATAGAATTATAAAAAAAACCACCCTATGCACCGTCCCTCCAGGAAAGCCATGGGGGAGTAACCAGGTACAGTGCTGTAGGGGCCTCCCCGGCCCAAGCTTCTGAGTCTTACGTTGAAGCACCTCCGTCTGCCCTGAGTTCTCAACGAACTTGCCTGCCCAGTGGCTCCCTGCACTGTTTCCCCTGAAAATCCTGGGTTGCACGGGTATCCGCGCTAGTCAGTGTCCTCACTGCGTTTCCTGATCAGAAGCATCCGCAAGGTGAGCGTGTCTGACACTGGAAATTACGTCCACAGGGGAAATTGTGGCAGCGTTCCCCCACACGCTGGAGATAAAGCTTATAGACCTTAGACTGGCAATTCATATTCAGTAATCCTGCTCTGGGGAGTGTTTTGAGAGCCACAGAAACTGGCTAAATAAATAAAGATGCTAAATAATTAAACAGCATCTGCTTCTCGTCAGACAAATGACTCTTCACCAAAACCAGTGATCGGAGGAATAAAACAAATCCCTGTGAACAAGGGCGCATGCATGTGCACCCACATGCGGGTGTTTGTGGGTGCGTGTGTGTTTTGCCTGCATGGCTGTGCGTGTGTGCACGGGAAAAACATAATCTCTACGACCGACCAGGACGCAGGAGTGGGCATCTGCTGGCCTGTTGCCTTGAAGTTAGCATCTGAACCACCTGGGACCCAGCAGAACCTGGCGACTCCCCAGGAAAACAGACTAGAGGACAGCTAGTGTCCTCTAGTGTCCTGTGCTCGGTGATGGGTCTATGCCCGGTGCCCAGAGGAACAGCCTCTGTGACATTTTTGACCGGCAGCAAGCAGGGTCCATCCACCATGGGGAGGAACGCCAAGTCCTTCCCCGTCACCAGCGGGCAGGGAGTGCACCCAGCTTTCTCGGGCTCCCGGGGAACCCCCTGCCCCTGGGCTAAGCGGCAGGTTTGTGGTGAGCCTGTAGGATGGCTACATTTTCTCCAAAGTCAACACCGACCTCTCCGTCCCCTGGTCACCACATCAAGACCCGGAATGGAAACGCAGCTCAGTAAGAATGTGACACTGTGGTCCTTAATTCTAGTGGCGCCCCTGCTCATGGGCACCCTCCCCTCCCCTGGGCGTCGGGCCGCCGTGGGCCGTCTCAGCCAGCTGCCCGGGCTGGCCCCTCGTCCGCGCCCCCAGACCTGAGACAGAGCCTCACTGTGAGGCTCCAGACCAGGACAGACCCCAGCCCAGCCCTCCAGGACCACACAGGACCCTGGCCGCCCCTCTCCCATGGCCGCCCGGGTCGCAGCAAACTGAGAAAAGCAAACACAGCGAGCTGTGCGGCCGGCACTCCCTGAGCACACCATGCGGCTGTCACGAGGCCTCGGACTGTCCTGCACAGCTGGCCTGCGGCTGGGGCTCGTCCTGAAGAAGACCACGGCCACCTCGGCGAAGAAGCCCCGGCCGACCCCATGCTGCGGGCACCCACGTGTGGACAGAGGACGTAGCTTTTACGTGGAACCTACCCATTACACAGCCCGTGAAACCACGATTGCCTTTCACGCCCTCCGAGCATTAAAAATAAAAACCGGGGTGAGATGGGCCTGAAGACAGAAGGCTCGGGGCTGAGGGGGCCTCGTGGACCGGGTGAGGACCGCCACCCCCGCCAGCCGCCGCTGGCCACGGCCATGAGTGCACCCGCTGCCCCCAAGCCTGGGCTCCAACCCGAGTCCCCAACGAGCCCCGACGAGATCACCACGGCCGTACTTGGAGGTTTGTGCGCAGGACGAAGGGACGGGCACGGCCTCCGAGAAGCTTCCCTGGGTCCTAGAACACAGTCCACACTCACTGTCTGTCACTTGTCTCTCAACGCTCATGGTGGACGTCTGTGACTGTGCTGCCTCCCCCAGGCTGCCAGGGCGATGGGGACAGAGGTGGGGAGACTGTCTCATGTGGGGAGCCCCCTCAGCCCCTGTCAGCCCCAGAGCCCAGAGACCTGTGAGTCACCTTTGGGTCATCTTTGGGTCAAGTTATGGACCCGCAGGGACAGTCACAAGGATGTCCCCACATCTAACCCCTACAGTGGGCCCGTGAAAGCTCCGTGGGGACTGGAGTGACGACTGTCGCCACTGGGTGCTCTCTGAGGGCACAAACTCTAGAGCCAACACAATCACTTCCCAATGTCACACCTGCCAAGGGTGCCCTGGGCCGGCCCCAGGGGGACCCCATCCTTCCTCCCCCATTGCTTCTCCTGGTGAGGCCAGCTGGAGCAAAGTCTGGGGAGCCATGTGGGTGAGCCCCCAGCACGGCCCTGGGGGGCTTGGAGCGGGGCGGGGGGGCGGGGCACCAGGAGGTGGAGGGGCAAGTGTGGCAGCCCCAGCCCTGTACCCTTTCCCGCTGGGACAAGACAGGTGTCCAGGGCCCAGCCACTCCATTTGTCTCCGTCCCAGGCAAACAGCCCACGGCAAACACTGCAGCAGAAACAAACACAGCCTTGATCGGCTCCTGGGAGCAGCTGTGTGACAAATTGCTTTTCTTGGAAAAGTACCAGCCACAGGGGAGGGCGCTCAGTAATTAGGAGGCCTGCCTTTGAGGCACCCGGAGAGCCTAAGCATCTGAAGAATGTGACTTGAGGGAGGGCAGTTTCACCCCAGTGGAGGTAGGACCTAGTGAGCAAAGGTGCTAAGTCTGGAAGGCTTCCTGGAGGAGGAGGTGGGTTTGTGGACAAGAGGGGGAGGTAAAGGGAGCGGGCCAAACCCAGTCCCAGAGGAGAAAATTCTCCTGTCATCTCTTGGTAGTTTGGAGGGCAGAGGGGAAAGGAAGCCAGCAAATACCTGTAGTTCAGCCAGAAAAGTTGACAGAAGGCAGCTTGCTGGGCACGGGCGCCTTCTGAAGGCTCATCTGAGTGCTGCGAGCAGGTTCTCACGGTGTTGAACCGGGTCCTGGGCCGAGCAGGGGGCGGAAGCATCGCCCTGCAGGGCAGCACAAGGCTGGCTGCAGAGTGGCAGCCACGGCAGGGCCTCCTGAGCAGGAGCCGGAGCTGAACCTGAGGCCGGCCACCCAGTGGCCAGGGGTCCCGGCACCTCTCCTGTGCTCTTGTGCTCGGGCCTGGGGCTTATGTGCCCCGGGGTGTTGCCAGGCACCTTGGTTAATGCTCAGTGAGGGTGCAGTCACCCCATCACCCTCCACTTGGCCCAGGACTGGGGCCCCAAGTGCCGGAGGAACACCCGCCTCTGCCTGACACCAGCGCAAACAGACTTTGCTCACAGCTTGGCTGCAAACACGCCGACTTCTCCAGAGACACCTTTCCCGAGTGGGAGCACCTGTCTCTGCACATCTGAACTCTGCAGGTCTTTCCCACGTGGCATGAGAGACTGTTATGCAGACTGAAGGATATACGCCAAACTAGGAAAAGCAAAGAGACTCAGGATTCCTGAAATCATGGCCTTTTGTCTTTTTAAACTTAAAATGTGCAGTTGTCATTAGTTGCAAAAGTGAATAGGATGTTTCCTAAGCACATACCTTAAATACTATAAACAGCCCCAAGCAGCTAGGGGACCCCGATGTCACGGTCACTTTGGAGGTAGCCCTTGGCTGGGCCACGGAGCCCCCAGCTGCTGCTCCTCAAGGGCAGGACACACAGGCCGGCCGATGGACAGGGACACCCTGACCGTCAGCGACTCATCCAGTCCCCTGTGTCCCCACAGTGGTGTGGCTTGGTTTCATCCAAACCCAGAGAAGATTTGGAAGACATCCAGCCAATTTCTGATCAGGACCACCGGCCAAGGGAGCCCACCGGCCCCCTGGACTTGCTGCACCCTCCCACTCCCAATCCCACCCCCGCCATGGGATGGAGGCTTCAGAACAGGGGCTGCGTTTGCACTTCCAAGGCCAGACTGTGCCTCCCTGCACATCGCCATCACCCAGCGACTGACCTGATTAAAGGGGACAGAAATTACAAACGCCCCTAAACTGCAACCACAAAGGCCTCTCTTCAATCAAAACTGCACGGCTGCCCTATTCAAATGCTAATGGCCAGGACCTGAACTGGCCACCCTGGAGGGGGACGCTTGTCTCTGCAAATTACACTCCTTTGTGCCAGAGGTGGTCTGGGGTGTGGCCTGCTTAGTGGAGAGGACGTCTGCGTGAACAGGGCTCTGCCTCAAAGATTCTGGTCTCTCTGGCAGCTGTGCACGTCCCTGTCACATGTATCCCTGTCACATGTGTCCCTGTCACGTGCCAGGAAGACCCTGAGACAGATCGGACGCAGCCTTTGAACTCTGTGTTGGGATTGTAGCGGGCTGCCCCCACCTCAGGTCACCCTGATTCTGAGGTGGCCTTGCTTCCTGGGCTCTAAGGAAAGGAAGCCACTTCTCAGCCCCAGTGGTCAGGTGCCCCCCCGACTCCCACCCCTGGTCTTCCCAACAGCCCAGCATCTTCAGGGAGCCGGACGGCAGCCTTCAGGCAGCAGACTCAAGGTCAAGTCCCACCACTCGGGCGTGGCCTGGGCTTGTGTACCTGTGTTCCCTAGGCGCCTATTTGGTCCAAGGGGACAAGGGCAGGCCCACTGAGTCCAGCCCCGGGGGATCTAGAGTCAGTGACCCGCCCAGGTGAGTGGGGATGGGGGTGGGGGTGGGGCACACTGCTCCATAATAAGGAGCCCCCTTCCCCCACCCCATCCACGTGCTCACTGAGATTTTGGTCCCTCCTGCCCGTAGACATGTGTGAATGAGACACTTTGATGACATTCAGTCCCGAGGAACCAATCACACAATCCTCACGAATGAGCAGCCCCCCCCACCCCCGCTCCACCTTCACCTTGCTCCCCCAGCCCTGACAAGCTCCAGGCGCCGGCGACTCAGTTCAGGGTTCGGTTTCCACGGCGCTGGTTTCTCTCCCACCGATTAGACTTACATGTCACTTCCTTTACTGGGGAATAGTCTCGAAACCGTGCTGTAGAGTGGCACTTCTGCCACACGTCTGTGAAAGGACCGTGACTGTGACCTGCTGAGACCTTTGAGGTGTGCCTGGCGGGTGTCCTAGGAGGAGCGTGCCTGGTGGGGGGGTGATGCTGTGTGAGCACAGGGAGCGGAGTGACCCACCCAGGCGGCCGAGGCGGGTTTGGCCTCGGGGATCCTCCTCATCTGATTCACAGACGATCTCGTTCTGAAAGAAGTGCACCTTCATGATGTTTGACTCTCTCCTTCAGGTCTCACCTCTGCAGCTGGAATTTGAAGCTGTCTGGGCCGGGGCCGCATCTCTGCGTCTCTCCGGCAGAGGTCGGCACGTCACCCACAGAGATGGTGCCGTGTCGTTCCCATGGTGAGGACAGCCAGCTCGTTTTCGCTCCAGGTTACATTTACACGCTTCGGGATGCATGAGGACCTTCTGAGCAGGCTGTGACCACGGAGACGGTATGAATTAGTCCACGAGGTCCGCCGGACAGAGAGGCAGGCCGCGGCCAGCACATGAGGGAATGAACGAGGTTATTGAACACGGCAGAGTCAAGGCCCCGTCGAGGACAGTATCTGAGAGAACATTTTTCAAATCCAAACACAGTGGCATAAATTACACTGCTCTAAGAAAACAAAGAGAGGGGTAACATCCAGTCTTCAAAGCCCAGGCCTTTGAAGAGGAGATTATTAGGTGAGTCTGGACACGCTCCCTGGGGGCTGTGACTGCCAACCGTCCTTCATGCCAACCGGACACAAGCCATCGGCACCGAGTCACAGGCAGGTCAGCGAGTCAGGGCTCCCGCGTCTGTCTGACCCTAAGCACCCCCAGACCCACCTGAGAGCAAGACAGCCAGGCCAATCCCGGGCCCCGCACAGGCCGAACGAATCAGAGTCATGGAGAAAGGCCTGAGGCCGTCACACATTCTTACCAGGTGTCCCGCTGACCGCCCTGACCCAGCCCATTAGGGGACATTCACATGTGAGCATGGTGCAAGAAGAGAAACCAGAAATCAGAAAGAGGCTCCCACACACGGGCACACCACCTGCCATTCCACTCTTTGCTTGAAGAACCAGGTTTAATGCCAGACGGCCTTCGCCCTGACTGGTGTGGCTTGGCTGGTCGGGCGATCATTCCGCACAGCGGAATGTCTCCAGTTGGCTTCTGGGTCAGGGCACCTGCCTGGGTTGCGGGTCAGGTCCCGGTCAGGGTGTGCCCAGGAAGCAGCCAATTGACGTTTCTGTCTCACGTGGATGTTTTTCTACCTCTTTTTCTCCCTCCTTTCTCCCCTCTCAAATACATAAATAAATAAAGCCAGACTCTCAGTACTAGGACAAGACTTCTGTAAATGAAAGGCGTGAGTGTGTGTGTCCAGTCTTGCCGCCCCGCTGGGGTGGCGGTTGTAAGCTGGTCCCTGGAGTCCTAGGCCTGCGTGTCCGCGGAGTCTCACGGTCAGGAGGGGCCGCCGAGGACAGCACCTCGTCCAGCCCCCACATTTGACGTGCAAGAGGTTTACCCACGTGCCCTGCACATGTGTGCACATCCACACACATATGAGTCTGTAGTTACAAGTGTGAGGCTCTTACCCTTTCTGGAGTTTGGGAGAATTCTGGAGCCTGTGAATAAATGAAGCAGGCTCCAATTCTAGAGTCCACGATCCACGGCAGCGAGTCCTCGGAGGAAAGTGTGCTCATTAGCGCGCGAGTTCCAGACTCCCCATGTGCCCTCAGGAGCTCTGACTGCACTCAGGTGACGCGGACGGCATCCTGCCCGGCTTCCAGGAAATTAAACCCAAACATCCTGGAGCTGGCACTGCAGGCTGGCGAAGAGAGCTGCTCTCCAGGAGTGGGCACACCCAGGGCACTGGACCGCGGCCTCAGCCAGGCTGCCTTCCCGTCCTCCTCACAGACGCATTTGTCCGCGTCCAGTCTCCTCTGCTGCTGATTCTCCCGAGTTTCACTTTGACCCCCAACACCTTGAGCCCCTCCCACACTGAAGAAGCCGGTCTCGGCGGGGCCATCACGTAAGGAGGTTGGAGGGGCAGTGGGGCAGTCCAGTGGGGAGAGGTAAGGAGGAGGCCCATGCATCTCTCCTCCCCTGGCCTTGGCCTCCAGGGCCTTCTCTGCAGTTCCTTGCTGTTCACACTTTGTCCTCCATTCCGTAAGCCGAGAAAGGAGGCTGTTAGAGGAAAAGGCCAGAAGTCTTTATACAGGCAGCCTCTGAGGCTGCTGCTGGTTGGCACCGCCTGCCTCGCTGTGCTCTTCCAATTGCCACAAACACTGAAAAGTCAGAAACCAGTTTGTCCTTTCGTATCTGGACAGGGGCCAAGATCCTGGTGCAATTTAAGGCTGAGATTCCAAACACAGCACCACGTGGCCCAGACCCAAATTCCAGTGAGACTCCGTCCCTGGCTTGAAGATGTAGGCGTGTCGACTCTCATTACGTAGGCTTTGTCGTGTGGGGTGTGCGGGGTGTGTGGGGTGTGCTGGGCGCCGGGTGTACGGGCAGCCGGGAGCCAGTTCTCTGAACCGTGAGGCAGCATGCCCGCACGTGTGGGGTTTCCGGCCCCCGGTGAGGGTGAACAGAAGGTGTGCCTGCAAGCTGTGTTGACACTCCTCTCCATTTGTTTCGGTTCCTCTCCTGCTGCACCGACAAGCTTTGGGAATTCCGCTTCTCGGTCTTCCCCCAGGTCGGTCCATGTTATTTTTTCTCCAGTCGCCTTCAGAGGAGATCCAGGACTTTCAGCGGCTGAGCCCAGCTCCCTCTCACGCTCGCCTGCGGGGCCTTGAGGCCCCCCGAGCAGTGGGACAGGAGAGGAGCAGGCTCCGCAGCTCCGTCTTCTGGGTGGAAACCGCAGCCCAACGCTGCCTCCCTGCCACTCCAGGCGAAAACCAAACCCAGGTCTCGTTTCCTCGCCAGCCTGGGAAAGATCTGGGGACTAACCGGATCACAAGCGTGGGCAGGAAGCCCGCACAGCCTTGGCTCGCAGTGGACATCGGCACGCAGTGGCTGGCCGCACCTGGTCGGCGCTCTCCGCCCTCAGCTCCCCAAGTGACCCCTTCCAGGGGCTTGACATCCAACCCGGCCCTTCCTGCCTCCAGGACCCCTCCCCCAGTTTCCCTCGCCAGCCTGACTCTTGATCCCCTCTACGCTTGCCCCCACCCCTCCAGGTCTCTACTGCCCCCTGGCCTGGGGCTCTTTTTGTGATGTGGTCACACGGCTCCTCCAGGTCACTTAAGCCTCACCTGCTGTCATCCCAGAGACCTGAGCCACCCAGCGGGAGTCGGGAAGAATGCTCTCCCTCCACAGAGCATCGGGCAGCGCTCAGCGGCGTGAGGGTAGAGAGAGGCAGACACTGCTAAAACAAGCCAGCAGGCCCCCAATGGAGTCACTTATACTAAGCCCCAAACCGAGTCACCAAGCCAAGACTTAAGTACAGTGTCCACTCCCCCAAAACAGACTCTTGAACCAGTCACTTGGAGACCACCCCGTCAGCACTGGTGAGGCCATCTGCTGAGAGGCCATCCTCTAGAGGAAAAGGACCTTTCAATGACCAGCCCACTGTTTTTCCAGGACAATTGCCTCGTTCTGCTCTTTCTGCCCGAAAAATCTTTCATTTTCACAACTCCTAGGAGCTCCTTTCTGTCGGCTTGTCTGGCTGCTGCCCAATTCATGAGTCATTGAGGAAAGCCAGTAAGGTCTTTAAAATTCACTGAGCTGCATTTTGGGTTTTTTGGTTTGTTTGTTTAACAACATACAAACATGGATTCAGTGGGTGAAAGGTCTCAGCACAGAGAACAGAGAAAGGTGCACACAGGCCAGCACGTGGGGAGGAAGGGGGGGCGTGCGTGGACAAGAGAGGCCCTGACGCTGGTCACCACGTCTTGCGTCAGCCCTCCTGACAGCACGGGTTGCTGGCCAGCACTGGACGTCCATCGGGATCTCCATCCTGTGCCTTGCTGCCACCGAGGGTGCTGGAGGGGACTGCCCACTGACTGGGACCCCACAGTGAACACGGGCTCGGCGTGCGGCGGGCAGTGCGTCCCACGGCACTCGGTGAAATTAAAGGAGCGGTGACCTGCTACCGGAAAAGCACGTAGACATCACGAGTCACCATCTTTACTGAGTCGTTAGCATAGAGGCAGGGACAACACTGAACTTGGAACACATTTCAAAACTGAAATAGCTCAGGAGCATGATTTCCTCATGCAAAGGAGAAACCCATCTGCTTCGTTATAAGTAAAAAGGAGTTTGGCCAGAACAGAACACCTGACTGAGGAGTCTTCCAGAATGAAAACAGCGCTCCGCAGAGGGAAGTCGGAACGCTGCGTGAGGCCTGAAAAGGCGGAGCCACACCCGCCCCGGTGAGGCTGTGGGGGCTGCTGCTGAGAGTGCCCAGCGCAGGTCAGCCCCCCAAAGTGACAAGGGAGGACTGAACGTCGCAGGTGCGGAAGGGAGGAGAGGAAGCGCAGGGGACGAAGACAGGACAGCGGAGTCCGAGTTACCTGCACGCCACAGGCCGGAGCAGGCCCGCCAGGGGGACCGTTCACGGAGCAGAACAAAGCAAACCAAGAGCACGAACATGAGCAAGCTGGTGCCGGGAAGCTGCAGCGTCACCCCTGAGTGTTCCCAGCGCCCCTCCGGGGCTCTTCACAGCACCTTCCTGGCGGCCCAGGCAGCCGCTGGCGGCCCGGCGAGCAGCAGGGTCTCCCCGCAGTGGCCGACACTGGCTGCCCCCTCCATCCATTACCCATGTCCTCCTTGCTGACGGCTCCCCAGTATTGTGTGGGCTGAGAGGCGCCCCGTGAAGAAATGGCGCCCGCGGCCCGTGGCGCAGTGACACTCCGACTCATTTTCGCATCCTCGGGCCCCCCACCCACCGCGCCAGGGACTCGACATGAAGGACAGCCTGTCAGCCCTGACGGTCCCTTCAGACTGGACCCAGGCCCCGGAACCCAGTTTCCGCTCTGCCTAGTCGTGGGTCGAGAACGTTTTTGCCAGAAAGCACCTGGTCTCTCCAGCCCCACAGGCCCATCCCGCCAGACACACTGGCAAGAACACACTGAGAGTGCTTTAGTTCTAGAGAGTTCCGTGACCAGGCTCAAGTGAGGCCTCCAGGCTGCGCTTGGATTTCCCAGACAGAAAAGAGGACAGGGCTTCGCCCCCAGGGGTGCTGACATCAGAGCAGACAGACATCTGGGCCTCAGCCAGCGAAGGGAGCGGAGTTTCTCTGAAGTCACATTTTTACTAAAAAGCTGCTCATTTTCCATGTATTCCTTGAAGTACACGTGTTTGCTTCAGTTTCGGAATGAAGTTTCTGCCCACATCTTCTAGTGTAACTGGGGCTCAGGAAACGCACACTGTCCCCCCGAAGACCCCTCTTCCCTCAGCAGTGGGGGGCGGGGTCTCTGGCTAGAAGCAAAGGTCTTTCTCCGCGTCCTGACGTGCGGGGCTGGGTTTGACCCTCTCAGTGACCCCGTCTGGGGGTCGTCTCCCACGGAGCCGGCGTGGGGAGGGGACCACGGGAGCAGACGGGCGCAGGGAAGGGCTCACAGACAGGCCTCACCGCCTGGCCACTGGTCCAGGGTCCTGCGGACAGGCCCCTTTGGCCCGAGCATGACGCATGGCTGTGGGAAAAGGCAGATGGTAAGAGTAACCTCGCTCGGGCTGAGCCTTTGAGCTCATTGAAAATATGTCTGTCTTTCTATCATCAAAGAGCAGCCATGCAGCCTGCAGGGTCCTGGTTACTCCGACCTGAGGGCGGCGCTGGTGTCGCAGCTGTGTCAGTGACTGCGGGACCAGGCCACCGCGTCTGTTGGGCATAGAAGACAGGACAGTTGGAAAAACTTGAACTTCTGCTTTAGCTTTCATAACTTTTTCCCCTTTTTATGGCCCTTGTAACCCTGTACTATAGCGTCAGAAAGTTTTCAGGCTGTGTCGACACCTGTTGAGGGGATATCTGTCAGTCCCTTGGCCCCCTCCCCACCCCTGCGCCATTCCGGGCCCATAGCCGGCCATGGGTGGCCCTCCCCTTACGTGTGGTCTGGACGCGGCTGGGCTGCAGGAGGAGAGTGAAGGCCAAACACAAGGCAAAGCAGAAGAGAGAGGAAGGAATCCCGAGGAAGACGCAGGTGCCTGGACTCAGGCGCGCCCACTCCGCCTCCGTGTGCCCGTGGGGTCCATGCCCAAGTCCTCCCCCTCATCGCCCCCCACAACAGCGTCATACGTTATTTTCTCACACACGCTAACCATGCGCCAGCTGCACTGTCCCTCGGCTCTACTGACATGTAGTTGACTCACATGTCACACCATACAAGTGCAAGGGGGAGTGACCTGATGACCTGAGGTGCAGACTGCTAAAGGACAGCCACATGGAATTCGCTACCCACCATCACCCCCCACGACAGCGAATGCTCTCAGTGCCGGGAGTTTAAATCACGGAGGACATCACGTTGATCTGAACGACTCTCGTTTGCTAAAGTGACTCGACCCCGGGGAGAAGCTTACCTTAGGGGATCGTGCTGGCTGATAACCCGCAGCTGCAGCATTCACGCCATCTCCTCGTGGGCGGGCGCGTTCTGGCGCCGAGCTGGTGAGCCGGGGGCTCACTCGGGAGATGAGTGATGGAATCCCGGCGCTGTGCAGTGGGGAGCCCTCCGAGAAGATGTTTTACTTCGCTGGAGCTGTACTGGGTTTACTGGAGGCATCAAGAGTTTTATCCATCGACTCTCTTCCTCTTCCTCCTCCTCCTCTTTCTCCATCAACTCTTCCTCGTCCTTTGGTCTTTTCCTCTTCTTCTTCCTCCTCCTCTCCTTAATCAGTCCCTACCTGGTGACTGCATGTGGCTCCGGAAGGACAGAGCTCCTCCCCGGGCCCTTCCTGAGCTTCCTGGGGACGTCCCGCAGCCGTGAGGACAGAGCACACTCCTGCAGGTCACCCTCTGCTCGGTGGCACCTGCAGCTGCTAGTGGGTTGTGTGCGGCGGCCTCGAGTTGGTTTTGGAGCTGCGATTAAAGGCTCGATTCACCTGAAACTGTGTACCAGCAAAAGAGCTTCCAAATGCATGAAGGGAACATAGGAAGAACAGAAAAGAGAGCGAGACGGGTCCATGATCAGTCATAGCTGAGGCTTCGTCACCATCTCTCAGCCACCGAGGGACCCTGGAGACAGAGCACCGGCGAGGTGCCGAAGAACCGAACTCCAGCAGCAGCATCGCGGTCAAACCAGGGTTTCTAGAACACACCGCCCAAGAAGAGCAAAGGGACATGTTTGAAGCACCCACGGAACATTCACCACCGCAGACCATATGCTGGGTAATATGTTTTGTAAGCAAATTTTTAAAACCGGATTTTTACAGTTTGTTGTCTGATCATAATGAAATCACACTAGAAATCAGTGACACATAGATAAAGGAAAATCTTCGAACAAGTGGGCAGTAGCCAGCACACTCCTAAATAATCCGTGAGCACAAGAGGAAGTCTCAAGGAAACTAAAAATATATTGAACTGAATGAAAATGAAAACACGACTTATCAAAACCTGTGAGATGCTCCCTGACCCGTGCGGAGGCTCAGCAGTTGGGCGTCATCCTGCAAACCCAAAGGTCGCGGGCTCAGTATGCCTGGGCTGCAGGTTCAGTCCCTGGTGAGGGCACATACAAGAGGCAGCCAATTGATGTTTCTCTCCCTCTCATTCCCCTCTCCCTAAAAAATTAATAAGTAAAGTTGTTTAAAAAAAAATCTGTGAGCTGCAGCTAAAGCAGAGCCGAGAGGAAAGCTGATAATGCTGAACGCACCCATGAGAAAATAGAAAAGTCTAGAACCAGTTTCCTAAGTTCTTACTGCACACAGCTAGAAAAAGAACAGCAACATAAATCCAAAAGAAGCAGAAAGGAGAAAATAGTAAAGATAATGCCATAACTCAATAAAATTAAATGTAGAAAAACAATATAAAAATCAGTGAAACAAAGAAAAAAACAAATCGATACGCCTCCAGCAAGACTGACAGAAGTGAGCCCTGGCTGGTGTGGCTCAGTGGGCTGAGCGCCAGCCCATGAACCAGGGGGTCGCTGGTTTGATTCCCGGTCAGGGCACGTGCCTGGCTTGCGGGCCGTGTCCTCAGTGGGGGACATGCGGGAGGCAGCTACACATTGATGTTTCTGTTCCCCCCTCCCTTCCTCTCTAAAAAAATAAATAAAATATTTTTTAAAGGACTGACAGAAGTGAGAGCAGATATGGATCACTGAATCAGGAGCATCGCCACAGGAAAGGGACAACGGGAAGGGGACAACACACACGCACGCGCATAATTTTGATAACGAGGAAGAGAGGCGGCATTTCTCCAACCCACAAACAAGCAAAGCTCAGCCAAGATGAGAACGATAGCCTTACAAGGTCAGTGGTCGTCTGCCCGTTACAGAAATTGAACTGAGAAATTTTCAGATCCCTATGGCTTCCCAAGAGAATTTTATCTAAACTTTAAGGAAGAATTAACACAAAATTGTATCACAATCTCTTCCAGAAAATACATGAGGAGGGAATGCTTCATTGTATGAAGCTGGTATTACCCTGACACCCCAAGCAGAGAAAGACGGCACCCCCCAAAGATGATCATCTCAGAAATGTAGACACAGAAATTCTCAGCAAAATGCTAGCAAATCGGATCCGGCAATGCACCACCGCCACGTAGAATGTCCAGGTACACAGGCCAGTTCAGTATTCAAAGCCCGTCCTCATAAACCACCTCATTCACAGGCCAAAATCAACGGACGCAGAAGAGGCACCTGACCGAGCGCTTCGCCCTGTCACACACGGTCAGTCTCTGCGAGAACGAGGAGCACAGGGGAGCTTCCACTGCCTCTTAAAAGCATTTGCGTGGAGCCCACAGCCAGCATCCCACTCAGGGGTTTAAAATGGGACGCTTCACCTTTAAGACCGGGGATGAGGCAGGGATGTCCGTGCACACCCTCTAATTCAGCAGAGTCTGGATGGTCTGGGGCAATAAAGGGGAAAAAAGAACATACAAGCCATAGAAACTGGGAGGAAAGAAAGAAAACTGTCTTTATTGCAGATGATATGGATGTCTACATAGAAAATCTCAAGCAAGCTACAAACAAATCTAGATCTAGACCTCAAATTTTCACAAAAAATTAACGCAGAATGGATCACAGACCTCAGTGCAAAACGCAAAACTATAAAACTTCCAGAAAACAGCGCAGGAGAAAACCTAGGGGCCCCGGCTGGCAGTGCGTTCTCACAACACCGCGCTGACGGCAGCACAGTCCGTGAGGGAAAAGACGCAGCTCGCGTGCTGCTGAAGTCTGAAAGCATCTGCTCTGTAGAAGCCGCAGATGGGGAGAAAATAGTTGCAGAAGCATATCTGAGGACTTGCATTGAAAAACACACAAAGACTTAAGAAAACAATACAATTAAAATGAGCCAAAGAAAAGAATACAATTAAAAATGGGCCAAAGACCCTAACAGACAAGTCCCCAGAGAAGACGCATGCACACAGATGGCAAATAAGCTCCTGTCGCCTGGGAAATGGAAACTAAAGCAGCAGGGGGACACTCACCCCCCCTCGCCCGTTGGAATGACCGCAGCTGGAGCCCTGCACACACACACACACACACACACACACACACACACACACACACACACGCCGGCCAGGACTCGCACCGCTCGCTCCTGGGATGCGACGTGCTACCGCCCCTTTGGGAGACAGCGCGGGAACGGTGCCTCGCTACACTAAAGTGCCCTCACCCTATGATTCGGCAGTCAAGCGCCTTGTTGTCGTCCAAAGGAATGGACAGTGTAGATCCACACAGAGGCCTCGGTCACAATCGACACAACCCGGAAGCCGCCAAGCTGTCCTTCAGGAGGTGGTGGGTGAATACACTGTGGTCGCCCCAGACGAGGGGAGGTCATTCGGGGCTGGAATGAGCTACGAGGCTGTGAAACAACATGGAGGAACCTTAACCTTAAACGCATATTCCCAAGTGCAAGGGGTCAGTCTCCAAAGGCTGCAGACTGTAGGACCCCAGCTCGGCAACGTTCTGGAAAAGGCAAAACCGCGGAGACAGTAAAGAGATCAGTGGTTGCCGGGGGCTGGAGGAGGGCAGAGATGCCTGGGTGGATCACCAAGGCGTCCAGAGCAGTAAAGATACCGCGTCTGCTACTAAAACAATGGTACACGTTTGTCAAAACTCCCAGAACGGACGCCGCCAAGGGCAAACCCTTAAGTCAACAGCAGACGTCAGTGGATGATCATGAAATGCAACCCTTTTATCTTCCTGCTGAAGGGCTGCGGGAGGCTTTTCTTTCTAACTCTCTGCAAGACAGGCCCCGAGCCGTCATTTGTCCTCGCGGAAAAAGTCAGCAAAGCCGGGAGGGGAGGGCCCTCCACTGACAAAGTCTCAGAGAGAATGATGTGGGCAGCACGCATGCCGGTCAGGGACCCGCCCTGGCCCACCGGGCCGCTGGGCAGGGTCGGAGGGTGGGTAGACTGCCAAACAGTCATATTAGAGAGACTGGTGCGCTGGTGATGTGCAAAAGGATGTGGGAGCGAAGGTGATGGGCTGGGGGTGGTCCTGGCCACACCTGGGATTCGGACCCTGGTCAGGGCTGAGTGGCCCATAAAGCAGAGTGAAGGCCTGCCCCACCCCCACCCCACCCCAGCCCTTCACAGAAAAAGTTTACAGACCCTGGAAAATATAAAAGTCCCAGATCCTAACTGTTGATTCAAATTAACCAGGGAATCACTTAAACTATTTTTCCCTTGATTTTTTTCGCTCATAATGGCTACAGCTGATGTAAATACAGCCCAGCGCCCGGGCCCTTTCAAGTTGGCTTCCTTAATCAAGCGGGGAGATAAATGGCGGGCGCCCAGAGCGGGAGGGTGGCAGCCCGCTTCCTGCCGTCCCTGCATTAGCATAGGACTGCAGGATCAAAGGGCGGCCGCCTGCTCCCCGGGGAGGGATGGCTAATGGAATTAAAAATAAGCTGCAGTTTGGTATGGTCCGAAACTGTGACAGTTTGTCCCTAGGATTACAGCTGACCGAGGGCGCTTTCCCCGGGGCCGCTGCGGAGGCCCCTGGACCTTGATCGTCTTCTGCGGAGAACTGACCGTCCTTGTGTCTGTGAAGGCACTTTCTCAGGTCCCTGGTTCCCAACGCTGTGGGCCCTAAGCTGAAAGATGTCACTTCCTAAGTAGGAGCATGGTCCTATTTGCTTAGGAAGTACAGGAAAAAGGAAGTTGTGGTGTGAGAGTCCATCTGGCGTGTCACGCTCTGTTAGACGGCTGTGTCACATTTGTCCTCACCCCCTCATTCCATCCATAAGCAACCGACGGAGAGTTTGCACAGACCCTGCTCCCGCCACGGTGGGCCTCGCGGGGCGGGCCCCGTGGAGTCCCCGGTGGGTCAGGGGAAAGGCGTTGGCCAGATAACCACAGAAGTGCGCCTGCAGCTAAGTGTACAACTGGGTGTCGACCTGCGTGCGTGTGCGGGCACGCCCCCCACCCCAGGCACACAGAGAGCTGGCTGGGAGAGTGACGCGTGTGGTGCACACCAGCGAAACCACACCGTGCCCTCTATCTTGCTGTCAAAAGGAACGCGAAATGAAGCACACTCTGCTAACAGTGGAGAGAGGGGAGAGGACACGCTGTTGAGAAGTTCGCCACCATCTTGCAGCTCCATCGTACGCCTTGACTCAGCAATTCTACTTCTGAACTTTGACCTCCCGCGCCCGTAGTGTGCAGTTTGTGCCCAAAGCAATCACCCCTCCCCCCCAGGGTTGGCGTTCGTGGGGGAGCCACCACTGCCCTGCTTTAGAACCTCTGTTTCACGGCCCCAGCACCCGACATTTCTGCACCTTTGTGTTCCCAGCCCGTCACGCGGCGTCTGGCCCACAGCGAGGGCTCACCGGGCGTTTAAGGAGTCGGTGGCTCCACACAGAACTGTTGCCATAAACAACATCGTAAATGGCCCAGGAACCGCTGGACAGTAAGCGGGAGGATGAGAGAGTCGGGCGCAGCCCAGCCAGCTGGGGTTGTGAGACGCAGCGCGCTCCCACTGCCAGCGCTTCCCACAGGACTCTCCGCCACGACGGGGACTGTCACCACGAGCCACACAGGCTGCTGAGCACTTGAAATGTATCTGGTACAACTGGGGGACTGAATGTTAATGTTACTCGGTCAGATTGAATTCAAATTTAAGTACTCATATGTGTGACTAGTGGCCACAGCGCCGGAGAGACGAGGTCTAGGTCCATTGCCTTGTTTGTCCAAATGGGGAAACCGAGTCCCAGGAAGTCAAGCGATTGCTTCGAAGTCTTCCAACTAAGCAGTGAGAGACCAGGCACTTCCTAACAGTATCTGGAGGACGGACGGGTTTATTTCCTGTCTAATTTCTACCCTGCGAGAAAAGATGCAAGTATCATTTTCTTTTTAACGCTCTTGAAGAAAAAGTCAGAGAGAATTGTGAAATTCTTTGTTCTCCCTAGTTTTTATGCCTTTGGGGATGATCCTAATTCTTTCTTTAGAATTCGGCATCAAAACTTCCACATGCCATCCACACTGCCTGCATTTCACCAAACAGGAAGCCACAGCTGTTCTTAAAACGGAAGCAGCCCCATCTGGAAATCACGAAGCTGTCAAAAACGCGGTGTTTCCATACCGTGAAAGGAATCTTTTCTGCTCTTCTCGTGCGTGATTCACACGCAGCGCTGAGAAGGGCCTGACCCAGCGCAGGCTCCTAAAGATCGCTGCTGCCGGCGTCATTCGGGAGCGTGTGTGCACGCGCACGTACGAGCACACTCGTGCACACACCCCAGCACCTTGCGGGAACAGCTCCTGCTAAACTGTGCAAAAGTGACAGAAGGACCATGGCCCTGGAGCCCTTCCTCGAACCACAGCGACTGCAGAATGCTGGAAGCCGAGTGACGGGAGAAGCGTTAATTAGAGACTAACACCCAGGTATGAAAACAGGAGGAAAAGGTCGTGTGGAGGCTTCAGTCCGTGTCCCTCGCGTCCCTTTGACAAGAGCAGGACGGCCCACAGCAGAGGGGACCCTTGGAAAGGTGTTGGGAGCACTCAGGGACCGGCCTGCTCCCCTCGACCTTAAACTTGAAGCCAAGAACTCGCTGTGCACGCGATGAGGGGCGCACTCCCAGGGCTCGGCCAAGGGTCCCGTGAACACAGCCCTGCAGCCGCGGTCCGTCCAGTCCCTGAAGGTGGGAGGCCCTGGGCAGTACTAAGTGTGGGAGGAAGTAGGTCCTTCCTTGTAAAGCCAGCTGATAGCTGCTCTCGGCATACCTGGGAGCCACTTTAAAAAGGAAAAAGGAAGTGGTCAAAGTCATGCCTTTTTGTAAACTTCAAAGGTTATCTCTCGCTCCCCTCTTTACATTTTACTGTCTGGGGAGAGGCCGTCTGCAGCTGTTGGCAGAGACTGTTCCGTGGCGTCAAACCTGCCTCCTCGGGCCCATAAAGTTGCAGCAGGGAACCGGGGCGCAGGTGTGGGAGGGCAGCCGGGGGCCCCTAACGATTTCTCCGACACCACGCTGGGCCGCCTGGGAGAGCGGGGCCGGCTGCGGGCTGCTGGTCGTTTGGGGGCAGGCCCGCTCTCCCAGGGTGACTGCTGCTGTTTTGCAGGGCTGGGCGCAGCCGGTCTCCTCAGCTCCTTGGACGCCGAGTCCTGGGTGACTTCCCGGGACAGACTCTGAAGCACACACTCAGATCGCCCCCACTCAGACTGCCCACGGAGGGGACACGGAGAAGCCGCAGTAACTGGGACATCCGAACCCAGGGCGAAGTGGCATGTCCTCAACAGCATTGAGCACTGGAGAAAATGGCCCTAAAACCCACACGGCCGGAATCTTCTTCCTGCTTCAACGGGGGAGACAATTTCAAACCTGCCAGACCTCTGTCACTATTTAACAGTAGGAACGCGACACGTTTGCCCTTCTTCTCTCCTTTTAGATGTTGAAGAAATTAATAGCTCTAGGCTGTGTGTTCAACGATTGTAATGACGCTCTGCAGGCCACTAGCTCATTGTGCCTATGGTTTTGGGACGATATTTTGAAAAAGAAGGAAAAAAACAATTGAAAGCGATCTTAAATTGTTCATGTTGCTTTTATTTGGCAGGTTGAGAAATGCATGCATTTCCTCAAAGCAATGGAGAAGTCAGAGAAGCCCTTTTGCAAAAGAAGGGAGACCAAAAAAGAGAAGGGAAAACCCCTAGTTTGAGCCCAGGGACATTACTTTCTAATCAGAGACACCTGACAAATAAGTGCAGCGTGGACATGAGCTCATTTTAAAAATCAGTAGCCAAGAATTTATCTTATATCCTTAAACTATTTTCACTCCTTAATACTGTGTTTCCATCATGCATAATACTGCTCATCAAGTTGACAGTCTCGACCAAGTGCATCTGCTGGTCCCCACACCTTCAATTCCACGGGGAACAGGTGGGGGCGGGATGGGGTAACCCACGGAAACAGTGCTAGTGAGGCTGACGATAAAAACGCGCCGTTCAGAATGGAGGCCACCCTTTTGGTGCTGTTCTGACCTGGCAAACATCTCCTGAGGTCCTGCCCTGCGGCAGGCATTGTCCGAGGATCTCAGGACAGAAGGGCGAGACAGCATGAAGCACATCTCTAGAGAGGAAGGCAAAACCACAGAGCAGGTGGCCCTGGCGCTTCTGGACTCCAGAAAGTGTGTGACATGTTGCGGTTCATTGGTCAGTCATTTAAGTCCAGAAAGGAGAGTCACCTCGTTTACATCCTGGATCAGAGGTCCATGAGGTCCACCTGGGCGCCAGGTCTCTGGGCTTTGCACTTGTAAACAGTTGTGGAAAGGACGGGGAGGAAGGGGAGGAGGGGGAAGGGGCAATGCGCCCCAAAGACTGAACGTGGCCTGCGAAGTCTGAAGCACTGCTGCCTACCCTTTTCAGGAAGACGTTTGCCTCGACTATGAGAACAGCTACAAAAAAGGCCCTGCTTTCGCCAGCACGTCGTTTCCTTCCTGTTCTTCGAGTTTGCAGAGTTTCCAATATTTGAGGGCTCTACATTGAATTCAGCTTAATTTTAAACGTATTTCTGAATTCCTGGTCTAGCATGGATTATGTGGTATTTTTCTTAATGAAGAACTCGGTGCTTTAAACGTTCTAGCTGTATTCAAACACTGATGATTTCCGAAAGGCCTCTCTGGCCAGGCCGCCAGGCCCCTCTCGGAACCCAGCAGACGTCTCAGCTGCTGAAGGGAGTGTGTCCGTGGAGGACAGTCCGCGTTTTTAAGGACCGTGGCTTCTAATTGCAGTTCAACCACAAAGATTGCTGCATTTGGGAACAAACTCACTTTTCAGGTGTAATTAAAGGCAAGTCTTCGTTAAATCATCAAATTATGTCTCTGCTGTCTAATAAAATATACGGTTTAAGCAAAATTTCATACTATATCAATTTCTACAAGGGGGAATTTATGAGCTGCCCTTCTTGTCACTTATCTGGGCACGGGAAACTACTCAGATGCTGAAGTTGAAATTTCTGGGATTTTTACTGTATGCATTTTATATTACTTTTAAGCATAGATCTGAGTAAATGAAAATTTACACATTTTGAGAAATCAAAGCAAAACAAATCAGCCTGGATTATTTATGCCTATCTAGAGTATCTAAAAAGAAAACAAATCAGATAAGCAGGAAATGTGTTTTGAATTTCCTCATTTTGTTGATTCTATGTTTGCTCGATATAAACATAACAAAATGTGTTTCCCTAGAACGAGGCAAAATAAAAGGTTGATGCTTGATCTAAGAGGAGGATACAGTTAGTCCCTAAAGCCAATGATCCCATTTGGCGTATGCCCACTTGAGGTAATTAATGCCATTTGTACCACACCGAGCGGCAGTCACACTTCACCGTGGCTGAACCCAGTGGGGACTGCCGCACAGCACGGGGAACCAGCTGGGACCAGCCCAAGGGTGTGTGCGCTGCCTGCCACAATCAGGCAACTACAGCAATAAACTGAGGACAAAACAGTGTTTCTAACTCTGCGAACGGCGAGCAGTTCCGTCATCTATGACATAAGTTCCCAGGTGTGCGTCTCTGTCCCCTCACACATGTGGCCCCGTAGGTCCTGCCAAATTGCGAAGTTTAGGGTACAAAGCAGACCCAAGGAATTATTTCCAGAAGGTTACCGGGGTAAATGGGAGGGCAAAGGAGGCTTGCAGACTGCCTCAAATGTCCCAAGAAACTTGGGGAAAAGAAATAAGCAGACGTGTGAATTTAACTCTCCTTAATTCATCAAAACCATGGGAATGAAAAAGATGCCACAGGTATTTGACGAGCAGGCAGCTGATGTCCCTTGAGCTTTCTGCCGGTGAACAGAGACGGTGCTCCAGGCACAGCGCGTCACACCAGACAGGACAGCGGGAAACGTGGGCACGAGATCCTGTCTGACTCGACAGCATCCCACTGACCATGCCTGTCCTCCCCACTCGCCTACAAAAGAACAGAATTGTGCATCGGATACATGGGACACAGACCCGCCTCTTCGACAGGGAAGACAATCAGAGGAGGCAGCCGTGGCACGTGGACTGCCAGACGGATTCTGGACAATGACACGGCAGCGAAGCGCAGAGAACAGGGTTCTCCATCGCTGACCTCCAGCTCGCTGATTCGCTCTCCTGCCCAGCGGCCACCCGGCCACTCACCCCCAAACAGAGGAAGGTGAAGAAAAGGATTCAGCGCTGGAGATGCGTGGCCACATTATGTTACTATATTTTCATCTTAAAACGGGCATGTTTTGTTTACCAACCAGAAAAAAGAGAAAAAGACTCACTCAATGGGGATTCACAAACTGATGACCACGGGGAAGGCCAGGGCAGGCCACCGTTCCAAGGTCAGACCCCGCGCACCAGGAGTGGGGACGCTTCTCTGGAAGTCCTGGGACCGAGCAGGCCCGACCTGGGCACACAGCATCGTCCTTTAGCCTCCACGGGCCTTGTTCAGTGTGGCCGACCACATGGGCGGGGTGGGCATCGCTGTCCTGGCCACACTGGCCCCACCGGCTCGGGGGCCCTGTCCCTGTCGCTGTGAGTGAGGCCACCTCCCTTACGCTGGCTCTCCGCTGCGTGCCTCCTTCCACACCCCGCGCGAACCTCCGCTCTGACAGACGCGGGGTGCGCGTTCCGTCTCAGACACCTCGGGACGGCTGGCAGCCACGTGGCGTTGTCTGCACCGAATCCCGCAGGCCGTGCTTGCGAAGCGCAGGCTGAGGGAGGCGAGAGCACGCGTGGGTTCACCACCTGTGTGCGTCAAAAGCTTTCCCTCCCCATTTCACTCCTCATTTCAGAACTCCTTGAGTTCTGCCGTTGCACCCGGCACCGCTCTGAGCATCTAGAAGAGCCATGAACAGATAGGTAGTGTAGAAATGCTGCCCACGGGGAAATGGCTTCCAAGTGAGGGCAGACAGACAGACAGACACATAAGCAAGTAAACTGATCGGCCTTGGAAGCTGCCGCAAGGAAGGAGGGCGGCCCTCCGAGGGCTCAGGGAGAGGTGGAAAGTCACAGGAGCGGGTGCTCATCTGTGAAGGGGCCCCAATGCCTCTGCCTGCTGCTCCCAGCAAGCGAGGTGGCTCCTGGAAAGCAGGAGGAAGGTTTCCCCTCCCCGTGCACCTGGGCAGCCCTGGGACTTGCTTGACTCAGAGAATGTGACAGAGAGAAATTCTGGGACCTCCAAACCCAGCCTTAAGAGGACAACCAGTTTCTGCTTCCTGTTTCTTAGAAGACCACCGTGTAGGAAACATGCTGCCTGGCCAGACAGAGAGACAGACAGACAGGAAGAGAGAGAGACAGAAAGACGGAGAAGAGATAAAGAGAGAGAGGAGAGAGAAAGGCAAAGACAGAGAAGACAGAAGACAGATACATACAAAGAGAGACAGAGGGGGAAGCGGTCTAAAGCCCTCTTGGATGCTCTGGGCTCCACCCAGTTCGCAGCCAGACGCAGCCAGGGACTGAGGTGGGTGAGAGTCCTCCCCGGGCCCGTCCCCCCCACTGCCCCAGCCTTCAGGAAGAACAGAGCTGTTGTAGGAGCCACACCAACAGACAAGGGGACGGCCCTGGCTCTGGCGTGATGGTCAGGCTGTGCAGGTGTGAACTGGACCTCGGGCCCTTTGGCAGGGGCCATAAAATCAACAGGAGGTGAGCCCAGCTTGGACCTGGCGGTCCAGGGGCATCGATGCGGCCTCAGAGGTCGAACTCGGGAGGGAGAGAGCGGCTGCAGGACAATCGCCTGTCGGGGAGGCCCCTGGAGACAGAAGTCATCTGGAGCCTCCTGTGGAAGCGCCGTGACTGCATACTGAGTGCTTGTGAGGTGTGACGCCAGAGGCCCGTCAAGGATGAAGTTACCTCGCCACTTGGTAGCTCCCTGTCCCCATTCTGCATGAGCGACACACAGTCTGAGAGTGACAGGCAGCCTGGTCCCGAGAGGGGCCAGCGAGGGGCCTTGCTCTTGGTGGCTGCAGCATGCCAGGGCTGGGCGAGAGCAGAGCGGTCAGGCCTCCTGCCTCCCGAGAGCACACGGGTCAGTAGGGTTCCCTCACAGCTCCACACGCCACCGCGGAGGCTGCCAGGCAGGCAGCGAGGGAAGCTTCCAGAGCCATAAACAGTCTCTCACCAATGAATGTGGACGGCGGTTTCTTTCTAAACGCTGACGATGGATCCCGTCCCCTTCTCCGGCAGACAGAACAGGTTCCATCTGCTCACAAAGGGGCACAGCTCCGAAGGGGACTGGGCCGCCAGGGAGAATCGGTGAGGACAGAGTCATTGGGATTTCCACCCATAAACAGTCCTCAAACTCCAAGTTCATGTCGCCCTGGACATTCCTCCAGGGAGAACCGCCCAGACCGTTCAGCAGCCAGGCTTGCAGGTGTCTGAGGCAGTGTGGCCGGAAGGACGGACACACTCCTCCCGACAGGTCCTGGCTGCTCCAGCCCCTCCTCCCGGGTGCTGACGAAGCTCGGCCCCTAGCCTGGCAGCATCTTCTTACCGCACACCCATAGCGGTCCTTCTTTAGTAAGAAGGGTGGGACAGCTGCGCTCAGATCTGGCTCTGAAGACCAGCAGTTTGTGAAATTTTCTGACATGCGGAGTCCACGCCAGAGCCACCGTGGTGGTCCCCAGAGCCCCTCGCCACCTCCCTGGTAAGACCTCTCCTCTCTAACAGGGCTCATGAGGTGATGAAAATGTTCTGTATTTCCATTTCAATGCTTTTCTTCTCCTCCCTGCCCTTTCTTTCGTCCACTGAATACTTCCAGCTGCCCTGTGCCAGCTCTGAGTCTCAGGCTGTGCGTGTAAAGGATGGACTGTCAGCTGAGCACTGGGACAAACGCCGGGGAGCCACGACAGGGCCGACTGGGCGTTCCAGAGGAACCAGGGCCTGGCCGTCCAGGGTGCAGCTGCCCTGTGGGCATCAGCAGTGGGATTCGGGTCATGTGCAGCTCACTCAGTCAGGAAGCACAGTGACAGTCCTCTGGGGACCAGTGTTGGTCACTGCCCGTGCTCAGGGGATCTGGCCTGTATTCTAGGAAGTGCTAAGTGAGTGTTCACCCGGGAAAGGAGTCCGCCCCCCCCCCTCCACTCAGGCCAGCAGGCCAGGCCCCTCAGCAGATTCGCCCTGCAGCCCGGGCTCAGGTTCTGGGCTGAGGAAGGCAGGGCGACCTCAGCATGGAGCAGAATGGCCTAACAGAAAACGAATCTTCCAGGCCCGTGGGCCACTGGTCGCCAGGGGCCAGCGCAGGGCAACTCTGCTTCCACCAGAATCCAGGCTGGGGGGCTGGGGGTGGTCCACAGCAAGGCGAGGAGTGCAGGGAGCACAGGGGGTGGCGGGGGTGGTTTGCAAACTAGAAAAGAACCACTTCCAGAAACAAGCCCTGGCGTTTCTCACTGCTGGTCAGATGGGCGCTCACAGCTAAGCCAGAGGTGGAGCCCTGCGTTCCTGACGGAGAAATCAGGCGGCTGTAAGCGTGAGCAGGCTGCAGCCCAGGGCCCTGGCTCTCACGGGGCAGCTGCATGGGAGTCAGCTGGGGGCTCGTGGAGAGGACCGCCAGCCCACCCCAGAGAATCCAATTCTGTAGGTCTGACGACAATCGGGTCTCTGAGATGCCCCCCGCTCTGGGGGTTCTGGGCTGATAGGACCACTTGGGCCAAATCACTGATACAGATCAGCACCGGAAGCTCTGCTGTCCGGGATGGTGCAGAGCCATCCCAGTGCGCAGCATTCTGAAGGAAGCCCAGGTTCCCAGAACTCCCACATCTGCGCACATCTGTGCACATCCGTGCACACCTCCATGCACACAGGCGCCTACTACCATCCGCCCCTCATCCAGTGAGTCCTCCTGCTCCAGTCCGGGCTCACGTGGACACACAGATGCAGAGGAGTGAGCAGAGGGGCCCCACTTACAGCGAAACGCCTCCTCCGAGACCTTCAAGTGTCTCCCAACAGTGGAAAGAACGACCATTCTGTCTGTGAAAGGCAAGCTCTGTGCATTAATTATGCACAGACCTATTAGTTATATATGTCTATTAATTATAGACCAATCAATGAGGGGATGAACAAAGGTGAGGCATCGACCACAGGTGCCCCCCACGAATGCCACCCGCAGCCCGGAGCTTGACTGTAAACAGGGCAGTTAGCACCGTTGACGTTTCTCTCAGGCCAACCACAGCCCTCATCCTCTGCTGAAAGCGCTGCCAAGGATTGTGGTGTGTCTGCGTTTCTGGGGGTGACATGGGCCACGCCATGGGGACCCACAGCCATGTGGGCCCAGGCTGCCCACCATCCGCATAACCTGGCTGCGGTACTCCAGGGCATTCTTTCCCGGTTCTTGTAGTTCGCGTCATGAAGGGCATGCGAGACTTGTGGGTTACATTTCACCCACAGCTCACGGCACACATCCACCTGAATCGCAAACCTGAGCGACACGGTTTCAGACAGAAAACGTGGAAGTACATAGGCAAGAGTTGTACACGTAGACACAGGGGGTCTGCAGCAGACGTGTGACTCAGCAGCAGGCTGGCCGCGGCCTGCTCCTGCTTTCTATGTTTCTTTAAGGTTCTCCTGGTTCATCCCCTGAAAGCCTGGCTTGCCCGCCTTATTTGCCCTCCCTGTTGACAAATTGTTACAGCATTCTCCTTAAATTCATTTTGGATTTAATTTCAAGTGGCACTTCTCCTTTTCATGTTAAAAAGGGTCTTGCTTCCCTGCAGGTTTATTTTTTCTCACCTTTCTGTGAACAATCTCCTCCTTGGGTCAGCTCCTGGGGAACAATGTCGAGTCAAAGACCTGTTTGTCTTAGTGCGGCAAACCAAACAGGGGCTCCCTGGCGACGGGGACCCCAGGCCGGATGAAAGGCCAGGAGGCTTTCTCACAGCCTGGTGCAAGTGGCACCCCCGGGTCCAAACCCACCCGAAGGCCCTTCTGCAGAAAGCGTGCTGCCGTGGACACTGACAGGTGGCCGAGAGCCACGGTCGGGAAGGGCCCTTCGACCCGAAAGTTACTTTGAGTCATCTTCTTAACCGGAAGATTTAGAAAGCAGCCATTTTATTTTCAGCAGCTGTGCAAATGGTATGTTCTGTGGTTATAGTTTTGGGTTGTTTTTTTTTTTTAGTATATTGTATTGATTGTGCTATTCCAGTTGTCTCTTTTTTCTCCCCTTTATTCTCCTCCACCCTGCACTCCTCCTCCCACCATCATCCCACCCCTTAGTTCACGTCCATGGGTCGCACATATAAGTTCTTTGGCTTCGCCATTTCCTATAGTACTCTGAACCTCCCCCGTCTGTTTTCTACCCTCCATTTATGCTACTTATTCCCTGTACCTTTTCCCCCATCCTCCCTCTTCCCTCTCCCCTTCCCTGATGATAACCCTCCCTGTGATCTCCATTTCTGTGATTCTGTTCCTGTTCTAGTGGTTTGCTTAGTTTTTGTTTTTGTTTTTGTCTTAGGTTCAGTTGTTCATAGTTGTGAGTTTGTTGTCATTTTACTGTTCAAATGTTTGATCATCTTCTTTTTCTTAAATAAGTCCCTGTTTGTTTTTAATAAAGACTTCATTTTTGTAGAGCGCTTTCCTATCTCTTTTGGAGCAGTTCGCAAATCGAAAGGAAGACACAGTGATGTCACACAGCCTGCCCCATGGTCAGCCTTGCTCACCAGACAGGATTTTGCGTTGCGTCCCTGGGACCAACATGGACAGAGTCCACAGTTTACCTCGGTGTTTACTCTTGGGGGTGCACATCTGTGAGTCTGGGCAACCGTGTAATGATGTAGATTCAACATTACAGTATCAGACAGAGTCCAATCACTGCCCTAAAACTCCTCTGCGCTCTGACTGTCCCTCCCTTCCCCTCTCTCCCCCTCACACCCTGGAACCCCTCACTGTCACTGTCTCCTCGGTTCCGCCTCGTCCGGAGTGTCTAGAGTCAGCATCCTGCAGTACGTAGCTTTTCAGACTGGCCTCTCTGACTTAGTCACAGGCACGTCAGGCTCCCCTACGTCCCTTTGTGACTTGATGGCCCATTTCTTTCAGCTGCTCCATAATCCACCCCCCACCTCATCTGGACGGACCACAGTGTGTTCGTCCATCCCCCACTGAGGGGCCCCCTGGCTGCTCCCAAGTCTCCGCGACTGTGAACAAATTGCTGTGGACGTCGGTGCAGGTTCCCCTGTGGACATCGGTTTTCACCTCCTTTCGGTAAATACCAAGGAGCTCACTTGCTGAGTCATAGGATGAGAGCAGGTGTGGTTTGGTAAGAAACCGTCTGACTGTCTTCCAGAGGGCTGCAGCGTGTTGCGTGCCCCAGCGAGGAGGGACAGTCCCTGATGCTCCGCGTCCCCGTCAGCACTTGGGGTTGCCAGGGTTCCAGGTTTAGGCCATTCTCTCGGGTGTGCCGGGGCGTCCCCTCGTTTCAGTTGCATTTCCCTGATGACGTGCGATGCGGAGCGCCTTCCCACAGGTGTGTCTGCCATCCCTACATCGGCTCTGCGGAGATGTCTGTTCTAGTCTTCGGCCCATTTTTAAATTTAGTTGTGTGTTTTATTACTGTTGAGTTTTATGAATTATTTGTACATTTGGGATAACAGTCTTTTATCCAACATGTCTTTTGCCAATATAGTCTCTCAGTCTCGTGGCTTGTCTTCCAATTCTCTTGACCGAGTCCTCCCCAGAGCAGTTTCTAATTTCAGGGAAGGCCTGTCCATCAGCTCTTTCGGGCACACTGCCTTTCCCGTAGTATCTAAAGTCACCACCACACCAGCGTCACCTAGGCTTTCTCCTGTTGTCTTCTAGGTGTTTTACAGTTTGCTTTTTACATTTAAGCCTGTGATCCCTGTTGAGCTAATGTTTGTAAAGCAAGGTCCCTGCCCGGATTCATTTTTCTGCATGCGGGTGCCCGGTTGTCCCAGCACCATTGGTTGGAAAGACCACCGTGGCTCCAATGTATTGCGAAAAGTCTTTAAGATGAGATGAATGTAAAAAGCGTCCTACATAAAATGTTATCTTACGGAGAAACATGGGTCTTACCTGTGTTGAAGCGCTAAGATACGGCTGCCAATGCCAAAATGATTATGCTGCATATTCATTTAATATGATAGTTCAAGGACGGTGCGTGCGCCGTCACAATGAACCCTCCACAAGCCCTGTGCACGACACACCCACCAGCTGTCAGGAAACCCATTCTGCAGATGAGGAGGTGGAAACGCAGGACAATCTATCAGTAACTCACTTCCCTGAGGAACCAGCCAGCACCGCATGGGCCCTGTGTCCAAACCCAGCCTCGTTCTGCACCGGGGACGTGTCCCACCTGGTCGCAGTGCACAATTCTTTTTACACTTTTTTGGATTTGATTTACCAATATTTTAGTGAGGATTTTTGCATGTATGTTCATGCAAGATACAGGAATGAAGTTGTCTTTTCTTACCGTGTACCTTATGTTATTTTATTACTATTAAAATCAGTGTACCAATGTGCACTCGTCACAGGAAGAGCTGCTTCTCTGTGCGTTTGTTGTATGGTACCTGGTAATTTTGCGTTGAGCCCTAGACGGGTGGCACAGCAGTCTGTCTAGGTGGTACCACAGGTGAGACGTGCTTATTGGAATATGAAATAAATGAGAAATCCAGCTGAGAACCCCAAGTGTCTTGGGCCACTGTCGCCCTTTCACTGTGTCTTCCTAGGGTCAGGTTAATGTCTTTGAGTCTTTCTTGTGTGGAAGGTTCCAGAGCCTTACCATGCAGCCTAGCTTTCTTTTTAAAAAGGCACTATGTTTTCCTCGTTGTCTTGAAACCGCCACAGAATCCTTGATGTCATCTTCCACAGCCGTTCACGCTCTTGCCCAAGGTAACACTCGCGCAGGCTCGGCGCCCCTTCTCTGACTGCAGGTGGATGGACTGAAATCATTCCCACGGAAAATCCCTCTGACTTCTTCACTTTCTGTGGAGGCGATAAAGTAGCACTGTCAGGGGATCATGGTTGGTTTTTTTCAGAAGCTCCCCATTTCAAACACTCTTTGAGAAAACTATCTTTCCTAGTTCCAGATGTGAGATTTATCACAACTGAAGCGCTGCCTGGCACTTCGGAGCCCACAGCCCTGAGACCTTTGGAGCCTCTGTCCACAGAACGCAGCACCTAAGACCGACTTCGCTGCAAAGGAAACCTGCAGCCACCTCCAGCTGGCTGACACCATGGTCCCCAAACACAGCCCTGCCTGGCAGCCTGGGGACAATGTACCCCTGGCACCCAGGTGCGAAGGCCCAGCCCTGCCCAACCCGTCTGGACACTGACCCAGGTGCCCACAGGACAAGAGAACAAACCACCAAGCCTGCCCGCCTCCTCACTGCTGCGGCCCCGACGTGCCCCAACGGTTTCTGGTGCAGGAAAAGCTCAGGACACAACCTATCGAGATGTTCAGCAAAAGAATTTTATAAAACCAAGCACAAAAAGTAAAACATTTTAAACGGCAACCAGTCTTCATTTTTATCTTCACGTGAGTCCGGGCCAGGCACTCCCAGGTGCAGCCCCCTCACCAGCCCTTTCTAGAAGGACCAGGAGTCTGAGGGCCTCTGCTCAAGTCACTATGACGGAGCCAGGCGAGGGCAGACCCAGGCTCTCCGTCCCAGACAGAGCCCGCCCCGCATTCCTGCCACTGAGGACAGGTGTGCAAGTCCAGCTGCCACACTGGAAACCAAAGCCGAACGTGATGTCGGTTTGGGAATCTAACCAGTAAAGTGCAGGTGTTAAGTCACATTTCCTGATACTCCATCCTAGATCCTTCCTTCTTGAATTTCCAAATCCCATCATGCTGGCTTGCTGAAGAGGTTTCCAAGGCTTTGGGATAACAGTTAACGTGCCCCTCGGGGAGGGTGTAGATGCACAGGATCGCGACAGGAAGCAAGTGGGGAGCACAGACCTTTCGGAAGAAGTCCCCTCCCATGTCCTGTGCCCCGCATCCCATGAGACCTTTGGGAGGTCCCCCCGAGCAGGACTAATCGGGAGGCCAGACACACATGGACAGCACCCTCCCTCCTAGGGAGGCACATCCTTCAAGAGCATACAGAGACCCGCTTTCCAGAGGAAACCGCCTTAGCTCACTGCATGCTCGCCCTGTTTGATATAAAAAAAGAACAAGAATAATTCCTTTTCTTCTGCAAACACATGTTTCTATCTGGTTTTGTTACTCTCCTCAAATCTTTCCTCATGTGGGCCTGGTCCCCAGACACACCATTTTCTCCCCAGAGGCGGGGGCGCGGCACCCGGATGAAACGACCGGGTGGTAGGAGGCGTGTCGTGCATGCCGGACGAACTTTAAAATGCGTGTTACACTAATCACTTTCCTGAAATGAAGAGTTTAATCTAGGGAACTAAAAAGCTTGGAACATAGTAGACATGCCAAACAAATTCTCTAATGGAAATGAAAATAGTGTTAGAAAAGAGATTTTTCACCGCTATGAGAAATCTCCCCTCCTTCCTCTGGTCACTGCGGACCAACAGCCTGGCTTCTCTGCTCCAGGAGTGGCCGGGGCCTGGGCAGCCATGGAAACAGAGAATTTAGGGTGACTGAGGACCAGTTTGCTCAGATGGCAACAGAAATGTAGCATTTGATGTTATAAATTTTCATTGCCCTATAAATGAAAAAATATGAATTCACATTGAGATATATGGCTTAAAATTTTAAATCAAACTCATTATTTAAACAAGTTCTTCCTTTTGCATAAAACCTGCAATTTATACTCCTTTCAAGTATGCAATATTTCTTATGTTATATCAGTATTGAATAGTATTACTTATATACATAAGTGCCGATAGGTTTTTTAAAAATTTATCATTGTATAAAAGTCCCAAATTATATCACTATGTTTTGATTCTTAAAACTCTGAGAAAAGAAATGAAGTTACTTTGTTAGAGACAAGAGCACATCCATGCACACTGGTTAAATACTCCAAAAGTACAGTAAACGGCACCTGGGGACACCTATTTGGGTCAGAACCCTGTGTTTACGGAAACGGCGCTGGTTTTTGTCGGTATTTATGAAGAGACCACTAACCTGGGGGCTCGCTTCCTTCAGAGGCTCCTGTGTCCAGTCTTACGACCATCACAAGTTTCTGAATGTAAATGACACCTTCATCACCGGGTCTGTGACAAAGCACAGAACAGCGATTCATGGTGGAGGGGGATGGGAAGGCGATATGTTCCGACCAGAGAGGGGCTTTCCATGCCCACCTTCACGCGTGAGGGCTCTCGAGCAGGAGGGCGGCTTTCTGTCATGCCTGTCTCTTGTTTAAACCCTTGTTCAGCCGTCCGTCTTTCCAGGGCCATGCCGGCGATCCGCGGCCTCCGAGCTCCAGGACGCCGTCCGTGGGCACACAGAGCCAGGCGGCTCAGCACGGACCTGCACGACGCCCGTCCCTACGGGACGGGGCCCAAATCGCCAGGCGCCCCACACAGTCAGGCCGCCACCCCTCACTCGGACCCTCCCTCCAGCATACCATACAAACACGTGCACCTGACTTTTTCCTCCTCAAAAAGTCACTCTACTCACACCGGTGAAACCCTCTCTGGAAATTAACTTGTCACGATCACGGACTAAACGCAGAAGTTACTGCAGGTTGGAACAGAACGTCTTTAGACATTTCTCTGGAACCAGCGGGCACCTGTGGATGGGGTCCCATGGCAGATGGCGTGGCCTGTGCACCCGGACGGCAGGCTGAGCAAGCCTGGAATATTCACGCAGAACGCAACGTGAATGCACACTTCATAGCTGACACCCGCCTCCACACGCTTCACCGCAGCCTTGTGCACAGAGGAAAGGGGTGACTGTCAGTCGCTGTCCTCAGTGTCCAGCAACACGAGCCCGCGCAGGCACAGCGAACGTTTGAGAAGTGTGGATGCGAGAATTTGAGAGGGCTTCATCTCAAACACCACAGACTCACAGACGGCAGCCTCTACCCGGTGAGTTGCTGGGACCAAGCAACGCGCCCACAGGCGCCACAAGCCCCTGATAATGTCGTGGGAGCTTCACTCCCCTTCAAACCAACGGTATCGCCTACCTGTGTGACGATGATGCTTCCCTAAGCACCAGGGAGACTGTCCGGACGAAGCCCACTGCGTGGCTTCACCATTATAGGACTCGACGGAGTACGTGTGACTTAGGAAACTCCTGCAGCCCTCCCTGCTTTAACATCGCTCGTCCCCCAACCCCAACGCTTCGGGGGCACACTGCTCTGTCACCCTCGGGCTATCTTCCCATGTGTCAGTGCACAGCCCATGTGCGCAACAACACTGGCGTGTGCTGAGAGAGAAGCATGCGGTGTTTTCTCCGTCTGTGGTGTCATTCTTGCTGGTCATTGCCCTTGCTGATGGCAGGACACCGGAGGAAATAAGTATGTAAACACTATATGAAAAATCAGTATAGTTTTAGCCCTGTCTGGTGTGGCTCAGTGGATTGAGTGCCGGCCTGCAAACCAAAAGTTTGCCGGTTCAATTCCCAGTCAGGGCACATGTCTGGGGTGCGGGCCAGGTCCCCAGTGGGGGCTCCCGAGAGGCAACCATTTGATGTGTCTCTCCCTCTCTCCCTTCCTTGCTCTCTCTCTAAAAAGAAATACATAGGATTTTTTTTTTTAAAGAAAGCCTTCTCAAAGGAGGAATTAAAAAAATCAGTATAGTTCTTAAAATACAGCTTTAAAATCTTTACGATCCAGCCCCCTTGCCATAGGGACCACAGTCAGGCTGCGTCTGTCCCCAGAGCAGGGTGCTGACAACTGGGAGCACTTAGAGAAATCCAGGAGAGAAAAATAGGAAAACAGAAACTTTAAAGATTCTATTTGGGAGCTGCTCTTCCACCGGCTTCCCCCGCTGAATCAGCTTCAAGAATCCTCGGGGTCGTGCGTGTTCTTCAAGATTCCACGCAGGGTCAATTCATTTTGCAAACCTATCATCTCATCTTCAAGAAGAACGATATGTATATTTCAGAGTGACATTGCAGCGGCAAATTGTAAGTCAGCAGATAACCAGAAATTGAAGACCCCATTTCTAAGCATCAGAGTCACAGCTGGAGAACCTGCAGCGGTCGAGTGAGGAAAGCGGTATTTTCATCAGAAGCTGGTACCAAAACCAAAAAAATAATAATAACCCCTTTGAAAGTCTCTGTCCCAAAATTCTGGGGCTTCATTTATATTTAAAAATTAAAGGGCACAATTTAAAGGGAGGCAAACTTTTAAAAATGTCTTTCTTCTTTCTTTATTCCAAAAGTAGTAGCGAGGCGTTAATACCAGGGCAATTCTTTGGGACAGGAGAGAGGGGCATTGGGGTGGGAAGGGGGCAGCGTGAGGACAATGAAGGACTTAGATAAAAATATCTTTCCCTTAAAATTCAAGCCCAGCTTTAACTTCCCCTTTGACATGGAGACTTCAAATGGCTGTCAACGCAGGAATACGCTGCTGTATTTTGCCAGTTCGGTAGAAAACAGGTTGTGGGATTTCCACCTCTTTTGAGTATCATTTCATCTCTTAGAAACAGGAAGTATGCTAGACTTATGGAATAGCTAAAACAGAGACGTCTGCCTTCCCCTTCCCCTCCCCCTCCCCCCCCAGGACATCTCCCACGTCCCAGGGATTTGTAACCGGAGGGTGGAATGTCCCAGGTCCAGAAGCACTGAGCTGTGTTTTCTGAGTCGCAAACATATCTGACATCAGGACGAATCTGACAAGTTTCCGCTCAGATTCCCACATCAATTCTCACTGTGTGACCTCGTTTTGCGGGGAGACAGCGGGGCCCCTCAGATGCCCAGGGCAGCGGCCCCTCCAGGTAGGGCCTTCCTTTCTCAGCCGGAAAGGTCGCCTTCACCGGGGCTCTGCCCCACCCGCTCAGAACAGAGAAACCCTGGAGTGGATGGAGACCTGGACAGAGGTCCATCACCAGGCCAGGCCCTGGAACAGAAGGCTCCCCGGGGAGCCTTGTGGGGAGGGGGAAGCCGTGGGATTCGGGCCTCCCCTCCGGCAGGCTCCCCAGCATGTCATGTGTCCCGGAGGGCAGCAGGACCCCAAGAGCAAAGGCTTGTCTGGGGAGCCCGAGGTCCCCAGTTCACCAGTCCTTCTGACGGCGAAGCGCACTTGAGGCCGGACAGCGAGTACTGCAGCAGCGGGCGGGCCGCTCCGGGGCTCTGGGTCCCGCTCCAGCAGGGTCCCCTTCCTGGGTCCTGGGGTGCCAGGGAGGTGTGGGGCGCTTGGGGCCAGGGGCCAGCTCCAGGAACGCGCTGCCCTGGAGGAAAGAAGAGCCGCGGGTGGTGCGCGGGTCAGTAGCTGGGAAACAAAGGTTAAACAAATGACAAGTAAACAGCCCGCCGCGGGAAGCCATTAAGCAGAGTGGGCGCTAATGAGCGCGCAGCGGGGCCCCGCGCCCGCCGCGCGCCCCCCCCCCCACCCCCGCCCCAGGCCGCGGCCCTGAAGCTGCTGAGCTCTCGCCGCTTCCAAGGGGGATCTGCGAGCCGCGGCCACCCGCACGGAGAAGACGCCCGGGGACAGAAGGAGACCGGGCCCCGAGATCCCACACCTCCCGTCTCGCGGCCGCGCGCCAAAGCCGCTGCCGGGGGCGCCCCGGCCTCGCCGGGGGGACGGTGCCGCCCGCGGCTTGGGGACGCGGGCGACAGCCCAGGCAAAACGTTCCTCGTACAGACCAGCCCGTTGGAACAGCCAAGGGCTCCTCTGTGCTCCCTTACGGTTTTTTTTTTGTTTGTTTGTTTGTTTTTAAGAATTTTATTTATTTTTTTAGAGAGAGGGGAAGGGAGGGAGACAGAGAGGGAGAGAAACAGCAATGTATGGTTGCCTCTCACATGGCCCTCACGGGGACCTGGCTCGCAACCCAGGCATGTGTCCTGACTGGGAATCGAACCGGGACCCTTTGGTTCCCAGCCCGCGCTCAATCCACTGAGCTACACCAGCCAGGGCACGTTTTAACCACTCTTTCGATTAAATTTCTGTCCGGTAGCAGTGGCCCGCCGAGCAAGGGCTCGTGGCCTCACCCGAACACTTCTGTCTGAACCACGTAGGACACCTTATAGCTAGCGGGGCTCCGACGGAGCTTTCCAGGGCTGGGGCGGCGGGGCGGGGCCAGCCGCGAGCGGCGGCGGCGGTGGCGGCGGCGGCGGCGGGCCCCACGCACCTCCGCGTCCACTCGGGTCCCGGGGCCGGGGCCTGCACCTTCCTCTGGCTGCAGCCGCAGACCTCACACAGACTCCGGCTTATGAACCCAGAGAACAGTGCGAGGAAACTTCCAACAACACTGAGTGCCTTTGAAGCTTGTTTATCTTTACATTTTTGAAAGTAGGTGGGAACGTGGTTTAGGGTGAATTTCAGACCTACTGCGCATTGTGCAGCGCAGGGAGTTATTTCGCTGAGCATGAGCTAAAGCTTGAGAATTACTTTGTCATGATTTCTTTGTACGTGATAAGTTCCCCTTTGTAAGGAGAGAATATATTTGATCATAAATGCATCTCTCTAGATACACGGAAGATATAGACGCTGATAAAGTCGAAGACAGGAGCAACAAGTCACGTAGGTAAACAATCCTGTAAGAGGCCGCGTTCCTCCACCTTGTGCCTTTGCGTTTCTGTGGGTCTGTCTTTCTCGAGGAAAACTAATCCCAATGTATTTTCGTTGTTATCGGTCACACATTGTGCCCTGAAGGCCGAGTTAGAATAGCTTCGTTCCGCATCAGTGATGAGATAGCTGCATCTCGCTGATTTTTAAATGAGCTGGAAACACATGAATTTGTTATTTTTGGTTCTCAAGCCACATTTTTGGTCCTGACGCAGAAACGTCTCATTTTGAAAGTTGGACTTTGACAACAGCCGGGAAGTCGCTCAGTAAATGTGAACTGTGTGGCGTTCACACCCACTGTAAGTGCACACAGCAGTGTTTGTCATGATGCAGATGCTTGTGGAAACAATCAAAACCAATGTGGCTAGTAACCAGTCACATTGAAGTTATTGATTTTGTATTCAGATAATATTTTTTAAAGACACTAAAAATATTTTCTGAAAGAATAAAGTGTTTGCATTCCACTATCTCATGTGTTCAACACAATTATGAAAATTTAAGAATATCTAAAGATGGTCATTTTTAAAACGTATTGGTAAAAAATAGATAAATAACACTGGGGGAAAGTCTCCTACCGCTTTAAAGTTTAACAGCTTAACAAAGAAACAGCATAATGCACAGAAGGGACATAAGTTTGGTGGCGGGGAGGAGGGTGGAGGGTCAACCTGACTTGGGTTCAAACCCAAGCTTGTCAGAGCTCCTTAACCTCCCACCCTCAGTGTTCCCAGCTGTGAACTCGATCTGCGCTGATGCCTCCTCCCCGGACTGCCTGCAGGACAAGACGCAGTCTGCAAAGGGCGGGAGCTCAGCGCAGTGAGGCAGCCCCGTGTGCACCAGGAGTCTTTGTCTTTTCTACTGAAGTGTGTCGGCTGGAACTCGAAGGCTAGAATGTGTGTGCACAAAAACCTTAACACTTACCCATTTCATAAATGAACTGGGTCATAACTACGCCAAAGATATGCTCAGACCAACAAAACTAATGATGGAAAACAGTCATCGCAAAGCCACTGGAACCTTCACGTGGACCGTGTCACTCTGCCAGTGTTGTTGGGACACCTCGTTATCCACGGCTGTGTCACCAGGTACAGCTGTAGCAGCTGAAAACAACACACACCTGTGATCGCACAGCTTCTGGGAGTCAGGAGTCGAGGGCAGGGTGAGCGCGGCGTCCTGCTCAGGGCCTCCCAAGGCCGCAGCGGGGTGCTGGCGGGCTGCGCGCGCATCGGCAGTCCGATGGGGCGGGAGGCAAGCCCCGCTCACCTGGGTGTTGGCAGCATTCGGTTTCTTTCAGTTCTAGGATTCGCGGCAACTAGCTTCTTCAGGATTGACAAGGGGAGAGAGACTGAGTTTTCGGGTCAGATGGAGACCTACACAAGGCACCGTGATTCTCGGAGGGACGTTCGACACCGTTTCCACATGCCACCGGCTAGAAGCATGTCGCAGGTCCTGCTGTGTGACTCAGCGGTGGGGATGCACAAAGACACCAACGCAGGGGCACAAGAACCCTGGGGCCACCTCGGCATCTGCCTGCCGCAGCCTGCCCTTGGGCTCCCCTGATTCCTGGCCCCCCAGCAAGGGTCCCCAGATTCTGGCCTCCTCAGAGCATCAGCTCGAAGCCCAGCACCTCATCGTCTCCCCCAGGCCAACGTCCAGAGAATGCTTCTGCGTGTGACCAGCACGTCCTGTTCCCGGGACACGATTCTGCCCACGTTTGGGCTTGGGGCACAGAAGAGAGTTGTCTGCCTCAACAGACTTGGCAGACAGTCACGGGCTGGGCAGCCAGGCAGGGCAGTGGGCAGCGCGGCTGAAAGGGCACACTTGGAAGCTCATGCCGAGTCTGCTCCGTAGCAGCTCTGAAGCCGCGCTTGATGAGGGCTCAAGCCTGGAATCATCTTGTGACCTCACCATCCGGGCTCTCGGTTCCACCTTCTGCATCTGTCCTTTCTGTGCAGCAAAGGGCAGCTCATGTTTGCAGCAGAGCTGGCTTCTCAGCCTGCTCCTGACAGCAGACTCGGGTGGGTCAGCCCCTCACACAGTGCCCTCGATCCTTCCTCTGCCCACACCACACAAGTCATCTTTCCAAAACATCCTGTGTCGCCCACTCTCCACGGGACTTGCTGCAGGAAGCAGAGACCTCACCCACAGATCTTGCTGAGGTGACCCTTCTCTGTGTGGCTCCTGCTGAGGTGACGCTGGCTCTGTGCCCGGAAGCTGCCCAGAGGCCCCTCTGTCCTCTGGGAATCTAGGAAGTGAAACTTCAGCCACACAAAACCTCAGGGAAATAAGGCAAGCTGGGCATGTAGGTCGCCTAAGTAACAGGACTTAAAAATAAAATGTAAACACTACATCCATTTTTCTTTTCTTTTTTTTTTTTAAGTTTTTATTTTTAGAGAGACGGGAAGGGAGGGAGACAGAGAGGGAGAGAAACAGCAATGTATGGTTGCCTCTCACATGGCCCTTATGGGGACCTGGCCTGCAACCCAGGCATGTACCCTGACCGGGAATCGAACCAGGACCCCCTGGCTCCCAGCCCACGCTCAATCCACTGAGCTACACTAGCCAGGGCTCTACATCCATTTTTCAATTTGACATTTTCACAAGCGCATCAGCCACTTCCCCAGGTTTCTCTTTTGCACTGTGTATCACTATGGCTAATTGACAAAAACAAACTTGTGAGACCAGATTGCTCTTCCCATTGCTCTGAGCCTCTCGACCCAAAAGTAACCGAAGCTGCTGCCACTCACTGAGCCCCTCTGAGTACCAGGTCCTCTGCGGGCCCGTCTCTCACTAACGGTTGAACTACGGCCCCCTGGGCAGAGCGCATGCCAGGCCCTGTTCTGCTGCGCTCTTGGTCAGTTACCTCACTCTGTACCCACAGCCACCTTGCAAAGTGGGTGTTCCGTTTCATAGGTGGGAAAACGGACTCTTGGTGAACAGACAGCGACCTGGCCTCAGGGTCGCCGGCCCAGGCCACTCTCACTGCTGTCACACTCTTTGTTCCTTCGTGACAACCAGATGCTGCAGTGGATGCAGCTGGAGCTCATGTGCGCAGTGTGGTGTTTGGAATTTTCATTGTATTGTGTGCACATTTCTGCCTAGGGCAGGTTTTACATGATTATTATGGTGACGTTATCACATTCTATTGTTGCTGCTGGTATTTAGCTAATTATTGGTGGGAAAGGGAGCGAAGGGAACCAGACACTGAGGTCAATGAACTGGGGGCAGGATGCTGTTTGCTTCACCAGGAAGTGCAGCTTCACACCCCGGGGGGTCGCAGCATTGCTCCACCGAGGGGATGGACACTCTGCCCTTCCCCGCTCCCATACTGGATTATTGTGGGGGTCACAGGAGGAGGAGCTTGGCCAAAGAGGCCTGTCCGTCTGACGAAAGGGTGTGAACCTATGCAAAGTCTGAGAAGGCTGGGGAAGTTCCTCGGTTCTTTCGAGAAAGTACCTGGTCCCTCCCAAGCCCAAGCTGATACAGTCCCAGGGGAACGAAGAAGTGCACCCTCTCTCTCCCCCCACCCACGATGACTCACCCTCGCACACACACAGGGCAGGCACCTGTTCTCTCTGTAGCCGCGTGGCCCCAGCAGCAGCGTGGCCCGTGGTGTGTGGTCTCCACACCAGGCTCCGGGCGGAAGCCTGGATCCCGCAGCACAGCCGTGGCCAGCAGCCAGAAACACCGCTGAGCTGGTGGGATGCCGGACTGGACTGGACCTGAATGTGGAGCAGAAACTCCGGGCCGTGGCTTTTGTGTTGTCCAGTGGAAGACAAGATGGACCTTGTCCGTGGTGAGATGGATGGAGCTGGGACATTGGGAAGTCAGGAGGGAGCCCCCTTAATTTTACACCCTCAGTAAAGGGCACCGTGGGCCCCCTACTCAAGAAATTCTTTTCCTCGTGACAACGCCAGAGCTCGTTTTCCACCAATAACACCTCCAAGCTCAATGACAAGCAGCAGCCGTCTGCAGGTCGCTCTGTCGCTCGTGCTGGGCGGCCCTGACCAGAACCCAGGCAGCGGCTGACCTTGGCCGGCACCTCCAGGAGGCCCGAGAGCTGCTGCGCCGGTGGACAGCTTCACACCGTGTTAAGCGTCTCCATCAACCACCTCCACGAGTGACACACACATACACAAGGGGTGGACTCAGCAGGCACCAGAGCCCCCCTGAAGTCCGCCCCGCTCTGCGGGGTGGCCCTGCACAGCTGATCCTCCACACTGGTTGGAAGCGGGTGATCGCAGCCCATCCTTGCAGCTGATTGGCCTGGGGGTAAATCCCTCCCACTGAGGTGCCAGAAGCAATCAAGGCTCAACTACAAGAGCAGGGTGTACACAGCCTACATGGGAGGTGCACCAGCTTGGGTGATCAGTCAGGCCGTGCCATGGGACCCCACAGGACACTTACTACATCAGGCCACACTTCCAAGCCCGGGAGACATAGCAGCTCTACCTACTACGTAGAAACAAACACAGGAGGCTGCCAAAATGAGGAGACAAAGAAACAAATCTCAAATAAAAGAACAGATAAACTTCAGAAAAAGAACTAAACAAAATGGAGACAGGCAATCTACTGAATGCAGAGTTATTGAAACACTGGTTATAAGGATGCTCAAAGAACTTAGTGATGACTTCAACAGCGTAAAAATTATCCAGTCAGAAATAAAAGATACACTATCTGAAATGAAGAATAATTTACAGGGAATCAACAGTAGAGTAGATGAAGCCAAAAATCAAATTAGCAATTTGGAACATAAGGAAGCAAAAAAACAACCAATCAGAACAGCAAGAAGAAAAAGGAATTTTAAAAAAATGAGGATAGTGCAAGGAACCTCTGGGACAACGTCAAGTGTACCAACATTTGTACCATGGGAGTGCTGGAAGGAGAATAGAGAGAGAACAAGAATTGAGAACCTATTTGAAAAAAAACAACTACAGAAAACTTCCCTAACTTGGTGTAGACATACAAGTCCAGGAAGTGCAGAGAGGACCAAACGAAATGAACTCAAAGAGGCCCACTCCAAGACACATCATAATTAAAATGCAAAAGATTAAAAACAATGAGAAAATCTTAAAAGCAGCAAGAGAAAAACAATTCGTTACCTACAAGTGAGCTCCCATAAGACTGTCAGATGATTTCTCTACAGAAATTGTGCAGGCCAGAAGGGATTAGCAAGAAATATTCAAAGTGATGAAAAGCGAAGACCTGTAACCAAGGTTACTCTACTCAGCAAAGGTACCACTTAGAATTGAAGGACAGAAAAAGCTCCCAGACAAGGAAAAGCTAAAGGAGTTCATCATCACCAAACCAATATTACATGAACTGTTAAAGGGTCTTCTTTAAGAAGAATTTTTAAAAAGATAAAAAATATGAACAAGGAAATGGCAATAAATACATATCTATCGACAACTGAATCTCAAAAACAAAATAAAGGAGTAAGCATAACAGAAACAGCCTCATAAGTGCAGAGAACATTCTAACAGTTGCCAGATAGGAGGGAGATGAGAAGGAAGGATGGAAAAGGTGAAGGGATTAAGAAGTACAAATTGGTTGTCACAGAATAGCTATAGGAATGTAAAAGTACAGGACAGGGAACATGATCAATAATATTGTAATAATTACATATGGTGTCAGAGGGGTGTAAGATTTATTGGGTGATCACGTAGTAAGTTATAGAATGTCTAATCCCTGGGGTGTACACCTGAAGGTAATATAATAATGCATGTCAACTATAATTGAAAAATAATAATGATTTTAAAATGGAAAAAAACTTAAACCTAAATAAACTAATAAATAAAAAATAAAGGGAGCAATCAAAACCATGGAAAAGTAAAAACTAATTCAAATTTAGCAATTTAGCAAATGTAGCACAAATATAGCTCATCATCACATATTCTTTAAAAATGGTATTACATTCTAAGACGGGCTAAAGAATTACAAAACGCAACACTGAACAAAATAATCAATGAAATAATCCTTTGAGGAAATAATCCTTTTTCACAGTTCAACTACTTGAAACCAACACACATTTCTTGAGAGCTTGAAATAAATTCATGCCGTTAATGTAATCAAGTGATGAAATAAACACTTAGCCTGACAGCAGCGTTTGCACGCCTGGCAGTGCCTCCCTAGTGCGTCTGTGAGCCCCTGGGGGGAGACATTCTCCCGGTGCTAGCTCTCTGACTGGGGAACGCAAGTCCTTTCCTGACCGAGGGAGAAATTCCTCTGGCTCCTCCTTCCTTATAAACCCCCACGAGTGTGTGTCCTCCCTCCCCGCCTTGCTGTTCCTCCGGCACTACACAGGGGTCATGTGGTGACGGCAGAGCATCTACGTGGGGTGCCCCTGTGCCGTGAGCTCCGCCTTTTTATATTGGGGGCCAGATAGCGAGCTTGTCCACGGGAAATAAAACTCTTTTTGCTTTTGCCCAATGGCACCACATCCTTCTCAGATAGGTTTGCAGTATCCGTGGGACTCAGCGTACACGAGACACCTATTCTGGAAATTCTGGGCGTGATGTCTGTCCTGTCTTAAATGTGTGGACAAGGAAGTGGTGCATCCTTTTCCGCGCTGGAAATTCACTCTGATTATGTTTCTTGTAAACATAACTGTCTGAAATCTGCCCGATTCCTCAAAAGCCAACTTTAAAACTGCATTTCAAAGCAGAACCTTTGCCCACCACAGACTGAAGACCTCAGTTCTGTGCCCGAGGAAGTGACATGGAAATCTGGTAAGGACGACATGACCTAACCGAGGGCACCCAACAGGAAGGGGATGTGAAGAGAATCCCCAAAAGTGACAGCAAATGAGATCCAGAGCATCTGGTCCCCCACCCCCAGCCCGCCCCTCCCACTTATCCCTTTACAAAGCAGGAAACTGAGGCGGAAGTGGGGAGGGGCCCAGGAAGCCTAACGCTCACTACACTTGGAGCCCCCTCTCCGAGTCCAGCTCCCGCGGACTTTCAAGTGTGAGGACGGCTATATGAATAAGGGTAGGAACTTCCGCCGGGGGCGTGCCTCTGTTAGACCCGTGTAAACCAGGGGAGCGTCACCGTCCCCAAACCGTGGGAAACACTGCAGATTCAATGAAGGTGCATTCCGTTCACTTCTCATTAGTGAGAAAATGGATTGCTTCAGAGAGTAAAGATTGTTAAATCTGCTCCAAAAGGCATGATTCCTGCAGCAGTGAAAGAGTGGGGGGGGGCCGCACCCCCAATCCCAGCTGGGAGACAGGCCTGGGGCAAAGGGTTTCCGAGGTCTCTTTAATTCTACAATTGCACGAATGTTTAGATTTCCACCTCTTTGGTCGTGATAAAAACGAGCTCCCTAAAGAAGCCCATTAAAGAGTTAACATCGTCAATCAATCAGTCCCCACCCCACCCCCTTTTTGACATTTTGGAAGCATCACAGATTTACCAACAATATGTGCTGAATGTTAAACATTTTTAAACTTTGCACTAGAAGTTGATGTTTTTTCCTCTTTTTACCCTCAGTACCATTTTTAATCTACCTGCATGATAGCAAGAGTAGAAAACCCATTCTTTAATCATTGGAGACCTTTTTATAATGTCCTCACAGAGGTACGGCTCAGAGTCTGCTGCATTTCAGTCGCTATCTGCCGCCCCCTCCCAGCCCCGACCCTAAGCATTGGCCAGGATCCAGTATAAATTCCGTACAAAGGCAAGTCCTTTGTAGTCACCCAATTTGCCGTCCCCTCACCTACGGCTCTAAAAACCAGGACGGAAAACGCCCGACCCTGGGCTCTCATTAAGGGCTCCCCGTCAGAAGTGGGTCCCAGAGAGGGGAATAAGGGGTAATTGTCCTTTAAAATGGAGAGGAGTTTCTGGTAGAAAGGAAGTTCCCTGAGGAAGTTGTTTTAAAACAAATAACCGTTCAGGAGGGAGCCGGCAAAAGGTGGGAAGCGTTTGCCTTTGATTTCGCAGTCTGTGTATTTGAGCGCAGACGAGGTTTTATGCACATCTTAGCGGAATGCTAACGAGCCTCCTGTGAGGACAGTGGCATTTGACACCGAGTACAGTCAACAGAAAGGTCTGGGGGTGTTTCTTACCCCCATCAAGGTGAGGCGGCAGCGTGGGAGGAGGTGTGGGATCCCAGGACCTGGGGATGGGCTCCCAGCTTGACCCCCAGTTGGGTGGGGAACACAGGGCTTCTGGGATTTATCTGCACATCAAGGGGGCCTTGTGAAGGCCCAGCAGCATGGCCGCAGGAGGCTGTGTTTGCTTAACCCTGGGGCTCTCCGGGGCTCCCCAGGGCAGGGCCCCTCAGGCCGGAGTGGGCACCGGCCTCCCCCACCTCCACCCAGCCTTCTTAGGGGTTTGCAGCCGCCGCCAGGCTCCCACTCACCAGGGCCGGGCAGGGCCTGAGACTCTGCATTTCTAAGGCATTCCCCTTGGCCAGCCCCCAGGCCCACTGCTCTGCAGCTCACAGATTCTCAGCGCCTCCCCAGCAGTCCTCTGTCCTCACCCAGCCTCTTCCACATGTGATCAAAGTCCCCTTTATACTAGTGCGCCAGTCATGAGGGCTACCGTTGCCCCCACTCCAGCGTGGCCCCCACTCCAGCATGGCCTCCTTCTAACTAGTTGTATCTGCGATGATTCTGCTTCCAAAGAAGTCACATTCTCGTTTGAGGGGCCCAGTGTAAGCCAGGACAGAGGCTGTTCACACCTCCCCTCCACTGTGGGCACAGGGCCTGGCCCCAAGCCCCAGGCTCTCACCCTCCGCAACCCACCACGGGCCCACCAGCTGCCCCCAGAGTCACCTGCCCTGGCAGCCTGGCCGTGGCACATGCTGGGGTCCTTTTTAAATGTGATGCCTTCCCACAATGCCACAGGGTGCCCCGCCACATTGCTTTAGGAGATGGAAGTACTTCAGACGTAGCCCGGCTGCTGAAGATCCTTATGGGAAAGAGGCACGACCTGAACACAGCTGCAGAGGGACACCTTCACAGCGGCAGGCAGTGGCAGTGCGGGAAGTGTTGGCTGGGAACTGGCCAGTCCGGGCAGGTCTGCTGCTGAAACCCAGCAGGGGCTCCTCGTGGGCCCCAGAGTAAAAGCCAAAATCCTTGCCAGGCCCGATGGGCAGAGGGTCCCCACCGCTGCCCCCGACTACCTGTCTCTGCCCCCCAAACACGTCGCTGTCCTTGCTGTCCCTCGCACGCCATGGTCCCCAGGGCCTGGTGTCTGCTGCTTCTCAGCCGGTGGCCAGACCCAGAGACCAGAGGGCCACGTCCCTCGCCATCTCCTGCCCTTCCCTGGGCCAACCCTTCTTGTCCCGTCGAAAATCACAGTCCCCCAGCTCCCCGAACGACCCTTTTCCTCAAGTCACTGCCTTGCATGCGTCCTGGAGGGAAAGAAGGCCAGCCTTTGCCCGTAACTGCAGTGTGAGCTGAGTGGGCTTGCGCAGACCCTCGTGGACGACGTTTCCTTCCATCCCTATTTTTCTGACAACTTTCATCAGGAACCAGGGTTAAGTTTTGTCCAGTGTTTTTTCCTGCATGGATTGGAATGATCATGTGATAATTAGCCACGTGATTAAATGGATCAGTTTTCAAATACCAAACTGGTCCTGCATAGCTGAAATAAATCCCACTTGATTGCGGATTATTTTTCTCTGTGTTGCTGAATTTTATTTGCTAATGTTTTGTTGAGGATTTTTGTGTCTATATTCAGGAGGAATATTGCGATGCAGGTGTTTGGGGTTTTCTGATTTTTGGTTTGGTTTTGTACTGCCTCGTTCTGGTTTTGGTATCAGGCTGAAAGCAGCTTCATGAAATCATTTGGGAAGCGTTCACTCCTATTTTCTAGAAAAGACTGTCTAAACTTTACGTTCATTATTCTTCAAGTAATTGATAAAGTTCTCCAGTAAAGCCATGTAGATCTGGGAATTTCTTTTTTGGGAGCTTTAAAATGACAAAATGAATTTCCTTAATAGTTACAGGACTATTCACGTGACCTATTATTTCAAATTAGCTGCATTGTGCTAGTTTGGGGTGTGAGAGAAATTGGCTCCTTACATCTGACCTGTTAAACTTGCGGTGCAGAGCTGTTCCCGGTGCCGTCGCTTCAGGTTTTCCCACCTCATGTCCGATGTGCACCAGTCTTTGCTGATCTGGCCAGAGGCGATTTTTTCCATTAGTTTTCTTTTCTCTAGTTCATTTAATTTTCCTTTTATCTTTATTATTTCCTTCCTTCTGCTTGCTTTGGGCTTATTTTTCTCGTCCCTTTTTAGGTTTCTGAGGTGGAAGCTCAGATTATCTATTTCAAACTGTCCTTTTTTATTTGTTTTTAAGATTTTATTTATTTTCAGAGAGGGGAAAGGAGGAAGAGAGGGAAACACCAATGTGTCATTGCCTCTCATGCGCCCCCTACTGGGGACCCGGCCCACAACCCAGGCATGTACCCTGACAGGGAATCGAACTGGCGACCCTTTGGTTCGAAGGCCGGTGCTCAATTCACTGAGCCACACCAGTTGGGACTGTTCTTTTTTACTAAACAATCTGTTGCCTACATTTGCCTCTTGGCACTGCTCTGGACTGAAACTTCGTGTTCCCACACATTTCCACAGGCTGTGCTTTCCCTTCACTCAGCTCAGCGTTTGGTTTCCTTCCTCCCCTTGAGACTCCCTCCCTGGCCCACAATCGCTGAGCGTACGCTGCTTAGTTTCCAGGTGTTTGGAGGTTTTCCTGCTATCTTTGTGTTTTTAATCTCCAGTTTGATCCTGCTGTGGTCGGAAAACACACTACCTGATTTCAGCTCCTCCACATTTTTGAGCATGTGGTCCGTGTCACGCATGTCCCCTGTGTTCTGCTGTCGTCAAGGGGCGTGTGCGTGATGTCACTTAGATCCTGCTGAGGGTGGCGCCCTGCAGTCGTCCACGTGCTCGGAGATCTCTGCGACCTGGGCCATCGGTTGTTGAGGGAGTGGCTGCTGAAGTCTCCAGGTAGAACTGCCCAGGAACTACCATTTTCAAAATAAAAAAATTTCTACTTTTCGAAAAATTGAGTAGCTTTTTTTCTTAATGCACTGGATCAGTTTAAATAGCAGAAAATGGTCTGTTTTATAAAACATGTTCAAACCTAGTTGTGAAATGTCAGAGTCCATTTCAGAAAGATAATTCTTCGGTTACCTCTCCCTCCCCTGGCTGCTGCTCTGCCCGGACTCCCCTTCTTCTCCGCAGAAGTGGAGAGAGCCATCCAGTCCTCAGAGACGTTCAGAATGTTTCCTCCAGAATCACACGCAGCAGGATCGCATACCCTCTGACCCCCGGGCTAGCCTGGGGGCGGTCCTTCCTCAGTAACGGCTGAGGCTGGGCGGGGGCACTGCCAAATCAACATGTCCGAACCCCGGCACGTGCAAAGCATCCCTGCAATTCCACCGCCAGAGACACTCACGTGGCCCGGCTCCAAGCCGGACCCAGACTCTCCGCCAAAGACGAGAGCGCCCGCGGACATCGGGAAGGGCGGGAGTACAGGCAGAGTGACAACCCAGCACTTGATCCTTTCAGTGGAAGGGACACGTAGTGACCACATGGGTTCAAAGACGGGTGCTCACTGCCACGGGCGGGTCACTGCCTCCAGACCTTTCCAGTGGACTCCGCTAGAACACGCATCTTACAAATAAAGCACCACTTCACATGAACAGTTTTCGGCAAATGTAACATTGTGAGGTTTAGCATAGGCTCTTATTTTCACTTGTATTTTCTTCTCACACTAAATACCCAGGTTTATAAGAGCATTAAAAAGTAGTATTTTTTAAATTTTATAACATTCATAAGTTAGTTTCAAAGTAATCATTCTAATATTATTACTAACAAATGACTATGTAAAGTGTAAGATTTTTTGTAATTCCTTTCATACTTAGACTATACCTTACTAAGCCTGTACAATAACGTAAATAATAAGTACTATGCTTTAAACAACCCATGAAATGATTTTTGTCTCTAGGTGGTTATAGTATCAATTTGATAGCGTTAGCTTCACTCATTACAGTTTTTAATTCAAAGATGATTAGAGAATTACAAGCGAACCGCACGCCATCCGTGCTGCTCTCCCCTGCACACCCCCTGAGGGTTAGCATGCAGCCCTGAGTTTCTGGCTTATCTGTTTTTCTTCCTGCGGCCATCTGTGCCTGTACCCTTAGTTCTCCCCGATGGTGCACAAGCCGTGGCATTCCGTCCATTCTGTGAGGACCCCATGTCGCCTGGCGATGCAGTATCTTGGAGATCTTAGCGCGTCGGCACTCAGAGCTCTTCCTCTTTGCTTTTGTGGGTTCATGGTCCGCCTTCTCTTCCTGCATATTTCCATTGTTTGCAGCCTGGTGCCCCCGCAAGCACTGCTGCCTTCAAAACACCGAACACGGCCCTGGCTGGTGTGGCTCAGTGGACTGAGCGCCGGCCTGAGAACCGCCCTCTCTTTCTCCCTCCCTTCCCCTCTCTCTAAAAATAAATAAATAAGAATCTTTTAAAACAACAAAACAAACCACTGTGCAGGGGCCACTTTGTCCTGGTAAGCGTACCCGGCGGTCAAGTGCTGGAAGTAGGGCTGCCAGCTGAATGAAGGGTGTGTGTGTGGTTGTTTCATTTCTCCTGCTTTTTAAAATGAAATCGTGTTTTTCATCTGCGAGCGACCTTGGCCGCCCTCTCCTGTGTCCGATGAAGTCATCTCTCAAACCTGTGTGAGACTCTCAATCAGGCCCTTAGATTTCCCTCTGTGTCAAGAAGTAAATTTGGTGTGTATGATACTATTTATTCTGAAGCTTCAGCATGATCCCCTGTCCTCTGCCACTGGATCCTCGCTGTGTCTGCTCATTAGTTTCCACCATCTTGTTATTCTTCAAGGGTGTGTGAGTGTCTGTGTGTGAGACTGAGTTGTGTGTCTGTGTGAGTTGGTGAGTTTTGGGGGGTGGGGGTAGTGCTGCGGGTGGCAGCGCTTATTCTTGTCCCAGTATTGATATTTCCAGTTTTTATATTTATAAGAAATTTGCAGTGTTCCACTAGCACTTTTTAACCTGTGAACAAAAATAAGGGCAATGTTATTTATTTTGCTTGAGTGGGGACCCAGCCGCCTGGAGATCTAGAAATGAAAGCTGAGCCAGCAGCTTTGTGGGGCTTCCTTTCAGCTGCCCCAAAAATGAGATCGCAGGTAGATGGTGCTGACTCCCACTGTGTGTGACTTGCTGGACAAGTGGGCCAGCTCGCCATGACCCTCGCTGGACTGGCTCCACCAGCCTCGGCCCTCTGGTGGCGGCAGGCGAGCGGGAGCAGGCACAGCTCCAGGTGTGCAGCGTAAGTTAACCCGCCGTGGCAGCCCAGGCCGTAGGTGTGAGTGTTTGCCTCACTCACGGACGCCCAAGCCCCAGCACAGAGGGGCTAAGCGAGGCCGCCAATGCCACGCAGAGTGGACTGGGGACTGGGGACATCGGACACAGACACAGTGAAGACCGCAAATCCGGTTTGCTGACACACCCGGTCACCATCCACTGCAACAGCATTCAAGCCTTGGGTCTAACCGCGGTCCTCGGCCTCGGCCGCGCCCGGCCCTGCCTGTGAGCGTCCTCAGTCTGTAGCAGGCACTGGCCACGTTCTCGCCTGCTCTCCACCTCCCCACCCGCCCGCCCCTGGGCCACAGACCCGGCCCCTCCTTCCTAAAGAACCCAGAAAGCTGCGGATTGCCTCAAATTCGCCGCCCGAGGCCCTGGGACCTGCCTGCCCGTGCCCCGGTGTCCCACGAGCGCAGTGTGGTGTGGTGTCCCCCGCGGAGCACGAAGGCCTCTCTGCGAGCGCACCTGCTCGCCCTGGCGACAGCCGGTCTCCGCGCCGCTGCCGCTTCCCTCCTCCAGAGGGCGCCGTGGGACAAGAAACCGCGCGCCAGGGGCAGGATTCTCTCGCGCGCTGCGTGGGTCCCGGCTCTGCAGCCGGGGGAGGTCAAACAAAGGACGCCGGTGGGTTTTCCCTGGTGCTGCTTGGTTTCAGTTTGTCATGCTCTCTTTTGTGACCGCAGATGGCCAAGCTGCGTGAACTTTTCACACGCATTCATGTAAAAGTGGCATTTTTCTCAAAGCTTTCTTAGGATTCGCCACTTCTCGCTCTCGGCGTTACCGGTGCCCGACTGTAGACTTTTGTACAAACGCACAGCGGGATTTTCTGCCGCTACCAAAGGCTGCGCTGTCGGATGTGAGCTGAGGACACGGCAGGGAAACGTCAAGGGCCTCGCACTCAACCGTTAACACGCCGAAGTCGCCGCTGCGCCTGCTCCGATGTCTCCCGAGCTGCGCTTGGTCCCGGCCTGGGAAACCGCCGTCGCCGGGCGCCTTCCCGTTAGCTGGCTTGGCTGGTCTTGCAGGAGTCGTGACATCCTGGGCCGCATGTCTCTGTTTAAAGTGCGTCAGATGTGGGGTCAGGATAATCTTCCCTCAGAGAGCCTTACATCGTGTTTTCCATGCGTGTGACCGAACGTGGTCCCTGGCAGGCACAGAGCGAGGTCGTGGGGCGCAGGCTGTCCTGTGCAGAGTCACATCCGGGGGGCGGGGCAGCAGTTGGGGACCAGGCCCCCAAGCCCTGGCATCCCCTTCCCCACGGTGCCGCTCTCACCCAGCCCCCGGGGCCCTGCCACCAGCCGCGGGGCTCCACAGACCAGCCCCTGTCTCCCAGGCTCCCGGGGGCCCAGGACCCGCCAGCAGCGGGAATAACAACCTTCACGGGAGAGGACCGAGCTGAGGAGGAATTGCGCCTCCTGCCCCTGCAGCCGGGCTCTCACCACACGCAGGCCCTGTTCCCTTCCCTGGCTGTCCCTCCTTCCTGGACACGGAGCCTGACACCGGGGTGGGGGGTCCCTGAGGGTCAGCGGGGAAAGGGTGTCCTGAACAGGCGGGTATGACAGGCACAAGAAACCATCTGGTCCCAGAGAGCCGCAGCAGCACTTGCTCCCGAGCCTGTCCCTGTCTGTCGTTCCCCCACCATGCCTGTCATCTCTTCCAGATGGTGGCAGAATATTCTTGTTAACTGGGTTATATTGGGTCGGCCAAAAAGGCTGGTTTTTCCATAAGATGAAAGACACATTTCTCATTTTCACCATTCATTGATTTGGATATTTTGAGTATGTTGGCTATCTCCTGCATGATAGAACGTGGATTGTTCTCAGTTAATGTCTTGATTTGATCGCTACCAACTTCAGCTGGTCCACCCGACCGTGGAGCGTCGTCCAGCGGGAGATCAACAGCACGGAACCGCACAGACCAGTTTGGACAGGTTCTGTCAGTCACAGCACCTTCTTCATACACGGCACGAATTCTTTTTTCAGGTTTCAGCTTTGTTTTCACCTTTCTTGAGACAATGAAGCACAATATGCTGAAGATGTTGCGCGTGTTCTTCCACTGTCACTATTAAAACGGCTACACAAAACTCACCAGTGCTGAGAGGTTGTTTTAAATGCATGCTGATGTGACAGCTGTCACAATACAGTCTAACGAACTTGTTTCGAATGGAGTTAAAGACAACTAAGCACTACTAGAGCCATCGTATGGGAAAAAAACCCAAACGACCTTTTCGGCCAGCCCCATAGAATTCACAAGTGGGGGAACTCGCCCCTTGAAGGGTCAGCCCATGTCTCTCAGCACACCCCCCAGCCCCCCGCCCCCCACCAGCCCTGGGCAAGCATCCATAGATGTCACAGGCTGACTTGTGTCCCCCAAGAATTCATGTGGAAGACCTAACGCCCAGCCCCTCGGAGTGGGCCCCGTACTTGGAGACGGGCGGTGAAACAGGCGCGGGGCTCACAGGAGGCCCTTAGAGGGCGCCGCCGCAGTCTGATCGCTGGCCTGGGAGACGAGGGGTGGGACGCACAGACAGATGACAGGTTGGCATGTGGTGGGGAGAGGGTGTGAGGACAGCAAGAAGACAGCTGTCTGCAAGCCCGGGACGGAGGGCGAAGAAGGCCCCACGCTGCTGACCCCCCGCCTGGGGTGGGGTTCTCTTGTATTGGACCCCGGGCCGCTGTGAACAACCGGGACAGCCCCAGTCTCAGGCTAGGGAAGTCACCTTCAGGAGAAGCGGGTCTGCTCCCGGGTGCCGCCTCTCTGAGGATGCGTGCGCACACGCGCCCTGCCCTTGCGGGTCCCCAGTCTCCGTCCCCGACGGCGACCCTGCACCTTGCAGGGCTGCAGAGGAACAGTTCCCATCTGCTCTCCTGGAGGCCGCCGAATTCCTCCAGCTCTTACACACGCCCAACGGCCACCTGCGATGCCCTCCTGACGGGCCACCTAAGCAGGTAGAGGGCACATCCCGGGACAGGGAGCCCTCCTTTCTGTGGTGCTGGGGGGCGGCTGGCGGCGGGTGTCCCCTCCCCTGCTCTCATGACCCTCACGCGTGCCTCTCGCAGCTGAGCACCGGGCAGAGCGGGCGCTGTCCCTGGGACACGCACTCGCGCAGGTGGCAGGAGGGCCCTGCATCCCGGTGTTCATGGCATCGCGACCCCTGCCTGGGCTGGGCGGCCCCCACCCTCAGCGCAAGGTGACCGGCCAGCTCTGACCTTCCAGTGTGTCCCCAGACTACCATGGGAATGGCCAAAGCAGAACACCTGACACTGGAAACTGGATGGCCCCACTCGCGTCGGGGTGAATGAGAGGGAACAGGGAGGGAAGAGGAAAGGGGGGATGGAGGGAAGGAAAGAAGGGGAAGGAGAAAAGGGAGGAGAGCACAGAACCGGGTTCCCGCAATTTAAAATAAACATTATGCTTTTTGTGAATTCTCATAATTACGTGTTTCTTTACAGCATTTTCTTTTCCAGTAATTACACGAATGGACATGGCCCCCCGATACTCTGTGTGGCCAGTGACTTCACAGCCTGTGGTCCTGGGTGTGACTGGCACCATCTTCTCCTTGTACCTGCTTCGGCCCCCTTCGCTTTTGTGCTGCACCTAAAATATTTGGGCACCTTTTTCTAAAATCCGGGCAAATGTCCCCTTGTCTATGGCAGAGTGGGGACAATTCCCAGTGGGAGCCACTAGGCTCTGAGCACAGCAGGCACCCGAGGAAGGGCCCTGCCTTTCGGGCCCATCATTTAGAGGATGCGGCCAGGGCCGGGCGCCCACAGCCACTGCTGCCTGAGTCAGCGGCAGCCCAACGAGGACCCAGTTGTTCCAGGCTCTGCCATCTAGGGGGTTCCTCCGCAGACCCTCAGCCCACGCAGAAATGGGCACTCGCTGTGCTGAAGTCATGAACGAGCCCTTTGTCTGAGGCTCTGGCGCTTCAGAGCGGGGATTGTCTCAGAACTGCGGCGTGACTGTCGCTGCCAGCCCGGCGCTGCACCTGCAGCTCACAGGGGCCCGCGCCCCCAAGCAGGGCCAGTGACGAGGGACCGCAGCCAGCTCCACGGGCCGCGCCAGGCTCGCCCAGCCACCCTTGTGCAGACGGGGCCTGCAGCCACCAAGGGCGTGGTGGGCCGGGGCCCCAGCCAGCCCGGCTGTGGCACCGTGAGCGGGCACCAGACGCAGCCCCCCTTTCAGAGCCGCTGAGTACCGCCTGGCATCTGTCTTCCTCAATCCGCCAGCCAGTGGGTGTCATTGCCTAGAACGAGGTGTCCGTGCTTCTGTCGTGGTAGCCACGCACCCGTCCCCACCCTCCGCTGTGCAACAGGCTGATACGATGCCGGTGCTTCCCGCGGTCCCTGCGCGATCACCTTCCCTGCAGGGTCTGGCCCTCCCACCTGCAGGGCAACCTCGTGGCGGGCGGTGGAGGGAGGCGGTCCAGAGTAAGTGGGTGGAGGGGGTCCCTGCAGAAAAGTGCCGCCAAGCACCTACACAGGGGTGCACCTCCCTCTCCCGCCCCAGCGCCCTGGGTTGCTGTACCGACCGCATCGCCGCCATGTGCCCCTGGATGTGTGGGAGCATGTCACAGAGAACTTCCTCTTTTCCTACGAAGTTGGCCACGGAGCTCCATCCACATCAGTGGGAAATATACGGCCTCAGAAATGAAGGCGGGTCCTCCTGCTGACGCAGTTTCCTGGCAGAACAGGGCCGCTGACCTGCCGCACCAGGAGCCGGGGGCTCACCGTGTTCCTGTCGCAGTCTGTCCCGGCTCCTCGGACACAGCCCCACAGGCCGGCCGGCTCGCAAACAAGACGCCGAGGCCGGAAGCGCGAGGTCGAGGCACCGGCAGGTTCTGTTCTGGCAAAGACCCGGTTCCGGTCATGGATGACCGCCTTCTTCTGCCGGGGCCGGAGGGGCAGGGAGCTCTCGGTCCCTCTCCTAAGGTCACCGATCCACCCTCGTGACCTCATCCCTCTCAAAGGTCACACCTCTAAGTACATCACGTCGGGAGTTAGGACTCTGCTACAGGAACACTGAAGGGATGGAAGTTCGGCCCATGGTACTATGTCTCTACCATCTGTCTGTCTGTCCGTCTGTCTGCCTGCAGAGTTCCACTGCAAATGTGTCATCGTTCCTGTCTGACTGTCGCTTGCAGGTGCAACGGGCGCCCTCTCAGGCTTTACAACGTCAGGCACAGACAGACAGACTCGTGTCCGCCCTGCAAGCCCTCACTCTCGGCCACCGCACCTGCATCACACACAGTTCTTCTAGGGCCGCGGGCTGTTTACTCCCGACACCTGTCACCTGCCGATACGAACGCTGAAAACAAAGTTCCCGAGAGAACGCGAAACCTCCCGCTTCACTCTCAGCACTGGGCAGAGGGTGCGCGGAACGGGCAAGGTCTCCTCTCAGACAGCCGACGCCCAGTGCCGTCCACGGGATCCCCTCACACTCCTGCCCCCCCGCCCCTGGTCCCACCCAGTGGGGTTGGTCCCAGAAGAGCCGCCAGCTCTTCTGGACGCCCGGCCAGAGGCCCAGGCTGCCCCCGCCCCGCCCTCCCTGATCTCTCTGCAGCGTGGCCTGTGAGCCTTTTCTGCTCTGTTCCAGGAAAAGTGCGCCTCTTCATGGGCGCGTGCTTCTTGCTATTAGAGAATGAGGTTATGTAAGTCACTGTTCAGTTTTGCCTTTGTTACCAAGAAGCTCAGTTTAATGTGTTCAGGACACAAAGTAAGTTTGGAAAAAGCAGGTAAAACACATCAGGCATTTAAAGCTCCCGGGGAGGCCAAAGTGCGGCCCCACCAAAGGTGTGCGTGGAACAGGCAGAGAGAAGCACCTCCGGACGCCGCAGCCTCGGAGAGCTGTGATTTTCCACGTGTCAGTGCAAGAGAGCAAGGGTTTTCCAGTCGTGAACTTCAGCTGGTGACACACAGCGTCGTCCCCGGCACACCGGGGCCCCCGGGTCCTCTGAACACCATTCTGTTGAAGAGGAGACATGGGCACAGCAGCTTAGAGAAGACACGGCTGACGAAGGACAGGGATCAGAGGGGAGCTGCAGCCTGGAAGGCCCCTTGACCTCGGCGAGGGGCTTGCCCCACACCTGGCTGGGGAGGCGCTCGGTCTCCAAGCTGGACATGTGGCCGTCGTCCCAGCGGTGGCCCTCTCAGCCCGTGAGCACACGGACGGGGGTGGCGTGGGTGTGGCCGGGCCACGCTGGCCGCCCACCACCATGCAGCCGTTCGTTCGTGTGCGGTGCCAGCAACGCACGGATTCTCACTGCTTGTGGCAGACGGAATGACCCGGCACGGCTGGCGGAAATGCCCACGCGAAAAGCCAAGTGTCAAGGCACGATTTCAAAGTCAACCGTGACAGACCCCCACAGGTCACCCGCCCTTGACAGAGCTGTGCCACATCCAGGGAAACCACACAACCAAACGTTCTGAGTTTTTAGTCTACTTTTTCCCAGAAAGTAAACAGATCAAGATAGAGCCCGTCTTTAATGCCAGGCTACTCCCTAAATATAAGGAAGGGGCCGCACAGGCTCAGCCTTGGGATTCACCTGCACTGCTGCCCAGCGGTGACGCTGGGCGTCTGACTGCAGCCCCGGGGGCGGGAGGGCAGGGCTCCCCCCAAGCCCTTGCTCTGGGACAATTCACGGGGACAGCACCTCCTGCACGCAGAGCACTTGGTGCCCGCCTCCCGACCCCCACGGACACGTTTCCTCACTTCTTTCTCCACGGACACAAACACTCAAAGGACAGACCACATCTGCAAGTGGTCCCTTCCCTTTTCACTACCGATGGGTCCTCACCAGCATTCACACCGACCCTTCGACTTCTGATCCCTGTGCCCTCTGGAATTACTTGTGGCAAAAGGAAAAAGTTCCAGTGAGCGTGCAGAAAGGCCTTGACCTGGAGCCCGTGAGCGCCCTAGGCGGCGGCCAGTGTGCGTGGGGATGCAGCACCTGTTCTTTCTTTTTAACTGCGGGAACTTGAAATCCTGTTTGAGTCATCCAGAGAGGAAGGAATCTATAGTTATAGTTGGTTTTATTTTTTTTTTTCTTTTTAGGAAGAGGGGAAGGGAGGGAGAAAGAAAGGGAGAGAAACATCTATCAGTTGCCTCTCGTACACCTCCAGCAGGGGACCTGGCCCGCAACCCAGGCCTGTGCTCTGACTGGGAATTGAACCTGTGAGCCCTCAGTTCACAGGCTGGCACTCGATCCACGGAGCTACACCAGCCACACCAAGTAATAAGCCAGGGCACAGAACATACTCTTAAGAGCATGTGTGGAATACAGCCCTTGTGGGGCTTGGGGGCCCAGCAGCCTTATTCGGTAATGTTGGATCATCACTGAATTTTTGAAACCCTGGAGATGGCTCACAGTGATTAAAGCCTGCAGACCTTCTCTCACCCCTGGCAATCCCAGACCCCCAAGTGGGCGGCACCTCCAAGACTCCTCCGCAGACCAGGACGAATTCTAAACACGTCAGCGACTCCCCAGGCCAGTGTCTGGTGTCTTCCTCAACAGAACACCCGGCACTGAACTTCCCCTTCATCTTGTCGGTCATGGGGAAACGGCTTCACGGCAACTCCGAGCACTCTCGGAACGTCGGCAGCCACGCCAGCAGGCCTCGTGTGCCAGCGCGGGCCCTTTCGTTTCTGACTGAGAGTCACCCACCAAGCAACGTGCGCGTCCCACTGTCCGCCGTCGGAGTGGAGGCGAGGCGCACGGAACTCTGTCCGACACGGCAAGTGAGCGTGAGACTGCGGCCACTTGCGGGGCGGGGGGCGGGGGGCGGAGAACCCGATGAGGAAAGGAAACGAAGAGAAAGGGACACAGACAGACGTCCAGATGGAGATGCCGTGCACTAAGGGCAACAGGTGCACAGACGCGGAGCCGGAAGAGGCCCCCGCGGCCCATTCCTTCAGGCGAGTCCCTAACACGGTGTTGGTGGGCGCCGACGGGGGTCCCTTAGTCATCAGTAGTTGCACCAAGTGCAAAGGTGACCGCATCACCACGCTGCCCCCCCACCGTGAACTCACGGTGAGCTCACCCTCCACCTGCTAGGGACCCTCTCACGGGGACAGAGGTCTCCATGTCACCCCAGCAAGACTGCTAGCTTTGCCTCTCTGCTGTTAGCATGCGAAGAGACAGTGAGTTCAACGAACAGACAGTGAGTTCTCTGGACTCAGACGGGGCCAGAAAAGACAGCTAGTCAGCGGGACGGGCAGCGCCTCTGGGGGCTGACGCGGCACCCACTGCGGGAGATGCAGCGTTTCTAACCGAATGTGGGGGTGGGGGGGCGGTTAGCACAAAGCTCTCCACGAGAAAAAAGTGAAACTGGCTTTTAAAAATGTAAGGATTCAATGTGAAATATAAGATGACACATTAAAGTCTAGTAAGATAAACATTAAATTATTGACTTCTAAAAAATAAGTCCAAAACTGAGGGAATACATTATTTCTCTATAAGCGGTCTAATCTGATGACAGCGATTTTTTCTTCCTCAAGCTGATCCGAGCTCAGTGCACGCAGAGGCACAGAGAAGAGACCCAGGAGCCGCCCGGTGTGAGCAGGGGTGGGGCAGGCACAGCCCCGAAACAGTGGGGGTGGTTTACCCTTTACCCAAGTAATAAGTAGAAAGCTTTTGGGGGGAAAAATCACTCCATACAAGTGTCCAAAGCCACCCTGGCACTGTTTTTCACACGGTGATTGTAAACCTGGTCCGTGCACACCAACCCCGCGCCCCCCTGGGCAACTTGCTGCCCTCCCCGGCACACCCTTCGCTCCTGGGGGCCCGAGCATCTCGTTCCACAGCCAGGCGCAGCTCTGCACTGTCCCCTCTCTGTCTGGTGACTCTTGTTCCGCATACAAGGTGTTTGTGAGCAGCAGGTCCGATGAAGACAATGGATTTCAGCAGAAGGTGCCCCCGGCTCCTGCCCACACCACCCCTGGCTGTGTTTCTGGAGACATGTGCATCAGGGGGTGTGTGTGCATGTGAGAGAGCATTGGGGAGGGTGTGTGTGCATGCGTGTGTGCGGGACTGTGAGCAAGTGTGCACGCATGGGCCTGTGAGAGCGTGAATATGTGGGTGTGTGGAATGAGTGAGCATTTCAGTGTGAGGGCTGTGTGAGTATGTGAGCACGTGCGAGAGTGTGAGAGGGTGAGCCTGTGTGAACACTGTGTGAGCACGTATGTGTGTGAGCATGTGTATGCGTGAGAGTGAGAGTACGTGTGAGTTGTGTGTGCGAGTGATGGCGTGAGCAGAGTCTGTGTGGGCTCGCCCCTGGCCCACAGCGGGAGCGCCACCCCAGAGCAGCAGGCCCGGGCGAGCCGCACTGTGGCTGCTGCACTGCTCACACGCAGCCCCACCGCCAGGGCCCGAGCTCCTGGCCCCACGCCTTCCCTGGACGTGCACGGTGACCAGGTTAACTGTTTCCAGGCGGTCCCATCCCCCACGTGTTTCCTACTGAGGAGAAACCACCACACAGCCTCATGTCAGCCCCGCAGCCGATGGCCACCCTCCGGGACCACACCCTCCTCCTGGCTGTTACCCACTGGGCAACTCGCAGCAAGGGGCGCCCAAGGTCTCAGGGATTTAAAAGAAAAGGGGTGAGGGGCTGAGAGGCATTTTCACCACTGCCTTCCCCCCCCACAGACACAAGACTATCTGTGGGCATGAAGAGTTTGGCCAGGACAGTGCCAGAGGCTGGCTTGGGGGTAGAGAACACAGCGTGTGGCAGGGAAAGGCAATGGGACTGTCCAGGCGGGGGGCTCGGGGTGGGGGGGAGCTGCTGGGCAGGAGGTGGGCCAGGGGTCAGGGGAGGTTGTATGTGTCCCACAAGGGCCCGCTTGGCTCACGGGAGCCCAGGATGGGTGTGGTGGACGTCAGACTAGGCTGTGTCTCCCACGAGGTCACCGAGGTGGAGCAGCATAGCCAGGTCTGGTCTGTGGGCCCTGGGTGAGCCCGTCCAGTCCCACCAGGGTCTGCTCCCCGGTGCCCAGGGGCAGCAGCACCCCAGGAGGCCCACCTGGCTCACAAGTGCGCAGAACAGAGAGTGGGCGCTGGGAGGAGTCTGCCCGTGCTCGCAGCGAGCACCTGCTCACAGCGTGCTGCTCAGGTGCGGCAGCACGTCCAGTGGTCGCGTGCGGTTGCGCGCGGAGGTAGCCGCCTCCACACCACGCAGCCACTCGGTGCACCTGCGGACCAGGCCCTCGTCTACGACCACGGCCTCCTCCTCGTACTCCACGTCGTCATACTTGTGCTGGTCGTTGAGGAGCGACACCTTGAGCACGCGACGCAGGTCAGCGGGCCGCGGGCCAAGATCGGGGGCCCGCCGGCCGCGGGGCAGCAGCGCGACGCCGGGCGGACGCACGTCCAGGCCCCCAGGATTGCCTCCCCTCCGCGGACCCGCGGCCTTGGCTCTGGGACCCAGTGGGAGCGTGGCGTTGGCAGAGGGCGCGGGGAACAGCCGGCGGGGCCGCGCCAGCAGCTGCTGCTCCAGGTGGCACCTCTGGAGGGCCAGGGTGGCCTGGGGGGGTTGGCTCAGGGGGAAGCGCGCGGTAGCGTCGCGTCCTGGCCCCAAGGCTGTGGTCTCTGTGGTCCCCGTGGGGCTGGCGCCGGAGCCTGCCGGGGCCAGGGCGTGCCGAGAGGCCGGACCGGGAGCACGGCGTGCAGGGGGCTTCCTCAGGGTGGCCGAGGGCCAGGAGCGGGACAACAGCGCTTCGGGCCGCGCTGGGGGCCGCTGCTTCTCCCCGGCGGCTGCAGACGGCGAGGGCCCGGGAGGGGCGCTGGTGGGCACAGCCGTCTTCCGGGGCCTGCGGGGTGGCGGGCGCACGGCAGGGATCCGCGGGGCTGGGGCGGGCGGCGGCGGGAACGGCATGGCGCCGCCAAGCCTGTGGAGCATCAGCGTGCCGGAAGAACGAGGTTGGGGGGCCTTTAGTCCCCGGGTTGTGGAGCCCAGCGCCCTCCCCGTCGGTGGGTGGGGCCGCCGCTCGCCCTCGCTCCGCACACCCCTCCCTCAGGCCGAGTCTGCGCTCTCTTCTCTCGGAGGGCACCCTCACCGGGGGTGGGAAGCCAGACTCATTTCTCCCCTCCGCCCCCAGTCCCGGCCGAGCCCCCAGTGCCCGCTGCGTCTCCGCCCGCGGCGCCCTCTCAGGAGGAGGAGCTACAGCTGGGGACGCAGCCGTCGCATCCAGGAGACCGGGAGACTCGGTGGGACAGCGGAAGGCGGGGGCCACCGGCAGGGCCAGTGGCAGTTCAGCAGAGGCGGGACAGGCCCGCACACCAGGCGTATCCTCCGTCCTGGGCGGGTCCTGCCCGTTGTGTGAACCCTTCCCAGGCTCCCCCTGCGTGTCTGGAAGGCTGCGGGGCCGCCCCCGCGGAGGGAAGGCTGGCTGGGATACAGGCGGGCAAAGGCACCTTGGCAGGTCACGCAACCTTTATGTACTGTCAGTGCCGCGGCTGAAAGACAGTGCTCTCAAAACTAAAAGCTTGCGCCCGGCTGGTGTAGTTCAGTGGATTGAGTGCGGGCTGGGAACCAGAGGGTCCCGGTTCGATTCCCAGTCGGGGCACATGCCTGGGTTGCGGGCCAGGTCCCCGGTGAGGGCCATGTGAGAGGCAACCATACATTGCTCTTTCTCTCTCCCTTCTCCTCTCTCTGAAAATAAATAAAATCTTTAAAAAAAAAAAAAAACTAAAAGAAGTAGTTGTTTTACAGATGTGATGACCACGTTGAAAACACCAGACAGTACGCTCTCTCGCTGACTGCAAAGCAGCGTTTTCACCGTGGCAGTGCTGGTTCACAATGAAAACATCTTCACTGTCAACTTACATGAGGTCTGTCCAGGAAAAGTCCAGCCACTGTTAATACGAGAATGGTTTGTGTGACCTAAATGTAACCTGGCAGCCAAGGAGAGAGGGCTGGAATGCGCATGTGTGAACAATAACGACTTCACTGTGCTCGTCATGGGGGCCACTGAGTGAGCATGTGTGCTGTGTGGCCGACGCATTCAGAATGACTGAGCGAGCAGAGCAATGGGTCTGCATCCAGTTTTGCGTTAGGCTTGAACATCGCTCCACGGAAACTTTTCAATGATTCTGAAGACTGCAGCTACGGGCAACTGTCTGCCAGCTGCTCAGGTGTGTCTGATGCAGCCCAGGTCACCAGAGGTCTGTCACAGGCCCTGAAAGCACCGTGCGTTTCATCCCAGGATTTACCCTTTCTGGGTGGGTGGGGGATGGGGTACATAAGCGGAGGCAGCGGTGGATGGTGTTCTGCCAAGAGTGGGGCCTGGCAACGAGGGGAAGGGGTCAAGCACCCTCTCCTGTGGGCACAGCCCGACAGGCGACTGCTGAGGAAAGGCTGGGCGGGCACCCGGAGACTGAGTGCAGGCCGCAGATGCTCAAAGCCTGCGCTGCCGGCAGCAGCGGCTTCTCCCCTCCCTGCCCGCTTCCCGGGCAGCAACAGCTGGGGCGGGTTGGCCATCCCATCACTGAAGTGGCGGGAGACCCCCTTCACCTGCATCACTTCACAGCGACCTCGCGGCTTCTCACGGACGGAGACCGAGGCTGGCCCGAGGAGCTGCAGGGCAGGCGCGTGCCCAGGCCCACGCACACTGTGATGGCTCACAGAGCTTGGCTTTCTGGCCTCTGGCTACTGATGTTCACCTTATTCGCGATTTAAACCAAGACTTTAAAAAAAAGTTCATTAATGCATTTTAAAATAACAATAAACGTTTTACATGAACAACCAACCCACTGCATTACCTTCATTTTAAAGAAAAATCAATGATATTTTCTGAAACGGCCGAGCAAGTGGGGTCTCTAAGCAGGTCCATGTGCGCGCAGGGCAGCAGGGCGGCAGAGCCCGGCGGGTGTCGTCCGGGGTTGCCACCGAAGGAGAGCCTGGACGGCAGCCCAGCTGGGCCCGGGGCCCCGCGGGGAGAGCTGCTCCACCCTCACCGGAGCCCCCGCACACTCTGTCCTGGGACCCTCGGCACACCGCAGCAACGCACCCGCATGGTCAGGGCCTTGACTCGCCACAGCAATGGCCTCCAGCAGGCGGACGTGGCACACCTGCTGGACGCAGTGCGTCCGTGCTGCCCTCTGCTAAGCCCCGCCACCTGGCTGCCCAGATTTACGGTTTGTTGTGACCCCGCTTTGGTCTGGCTAGCGGACAACGGCCAGGACAGCTCATGGGCTGGGAGCACTGAGGGTGCGGAGGCCTCCCACGCCCGGCCCCGGCCCCTCCCGCACCCGCCTGCCCGCCCAGCACCCACTCCTCTCCTGCAACACTCTCTTCTCCATGTGTCCCCTCCAGGACACTGTCCCAGGGGGAGTGCACTGGGCCATTTTCCTCCTCTCTGCCCTCACCAAGGCTCCAGCCCCCAGGCAGGCGCTCCTCAGGGGCCCGGCTTCTGCCAGGCATCTCGCTCCCCTTGCTCCCCCAGCCCTGGGCTGCTAGTGGCTAGATCTTCGCCTGCCCACCCTCCCTGTCAGCTCCATCTCCCTCCTAGGACTGGACCTGCCCTAGGACTAGACCTGCCCCCTGGGCCCCCAGGTGCTGGGCTGGAGGGCGCACCTGACACCGCACTTCTAACTGCTCTCGTGGTTACACAGCCCTGCCCTCTCACCAGTGAGCACAGGAAGCGTGATGAGGGCGGAGACTGTGGCCCCCTCACTCTCCCACAGAACAGCTGCACAGTGCCTGGAGGAACTTTATTAAACCGAACCAAAGTGCCACCCACTGAGAAGACTGTAAATTTGATCCAGAAAAAGTTATTTTTCCAAGAATGGGTTTATTGCAAAATTGTAAAGATTTATATATTATTTTTATTACATATAATAAGCAACTTTTAGTTTAAAGTAAAAACTTTCACGTTTAAAGTTTTTAAAAAAATATTTAAAAAAATCTAGACATTTTAAAAGAGCCAAAAAAGGTGAACACATACCAGGCAGGGTAGATTATCTTTAAATATTCACATCTCAAATGCTGTTTAGGAAAGATTAAAAAACTGGCTAAAAATCATTCGCACCGGCACTGATTAAGATCTCCTTGTCTCTGGAAGGCACGTTAACCACACACAGGCAGGCAAGGTCATAAGCACTCGACACTTCAATCACGCACGGAGTGTTGCCAGCGCAGAACGCGGCCCTCGCTGTCACCGCGGTGGGCCGGGGAGCAAGCGCCGTCTCGTGGAAAACACGCTTCACCAAACACTTAACAGCAACTTTCAAACGCTCCTTCTGGCGAGTTTCTGACGTTCAGCTCAGTAGAGAAGAGCAGCACTTAACGACCGCGTCCCTGGTGGGAGAAGAAGGCGGAGAGAGCAATGCCACCCCGGCTGCCCTCGGCGGGTGCAGCCGGCACCTCTGCCGGGCGTCACTCAAAATAAAGACCTGGGTTTGGGAATAATCTCTTAATTCCTGAAATGACCCATTTTATGAAATCTTTACCAGCATATCCACTCATCTTATGACGAAGAAATAAATTTAAATACCAAAAACAACCTAACAAAAGAACTAATTTAAAAAAAGAAATAACAGGCTGGATTTTAAAAAGCAAAATGTAACTGCGTACTACGAATTTTTTTAAAATCACGTGATAAAATCCATTTGCCTGTTAATACTTTTCCCCAAACAGCCGGCGTGAAGTGTTGCCAACACTCGCATTTTATTTCACTTACACGCGTCACTGAGGCGTGGGGGCAGACCTGCACGCTGCTCCTGCTCGAGGGTCCTAAACTTGGGGGTGGCCACTCTCCAGAAGCCTTGCCATGGCTGAGTGCCCACTGCAGGGGGCGGCAGCTGACCCCTGTCCAGGTGACCCGCCCCTGTTGCGGACCGCAGCAGCTCTCCAGCAAAGCCCCCCGGATGGAGAAGCCCCCCCGGTGCTCCTGTGCCACAGCCAGCGCACTGCACTGGGCCCTGGCTTTCCGTGTGTTTACCAAAAAGAGTTATCTATTTGAAATCAATTGACAGAATTCCTGCCGATTTCCCTCACTGTTCTCAGGCGTACAACGCTGCTGTTTTTCATATACAACCTGTTTCCCACTTTTACACGGAGCAAAGCTGTGCCTTAACAGAGCACTTTTCTGAATCTCAGATTTAAGCTTATAATGAGTTTTGCTTTTCCCTCTGTGACTAAATTAAGTGCATTTCTCTGAAAAGTATAAATGGCAGTTACCTGTTAACACACAGAATAAATGTGTGTCTACTGGCTTTAAAACAAGCATCCATGCATCAGAACTGTTTTTCACTAACTTACTTTTAAAAAAAAAAGTGGAATTTGTTTTGTTGGAGTCTCCACATCCTATTTGCTGAATATTTACCACCATGGAAGGATCCAGAATTTCTTGTCAAAGCTCCCTAGCTGCGAAGGGTCAGCAGTGAGTCCCACCCCCCTTGGCTTCGTGTTCAAAAGGGCTTCTTCCTATTCACCTCATTTAAAGTATCGTTTCCTTTTGGGAAGACAGTCAGTTAACTAAAAGCAGCCTTTAAGCAACATTTAACATGAAAACAAGTAACACAGACGTGCTTTTGAGACACAGACCCAAGGACCAGCGACCAGACGGGTTGGAGCAGCTCACCTTGCGTACGGGATGTAGGACAGACTGTACCTGCAAGGGAAAGACCAGCTGCTGAAGCGCGCCGACGCCGTGGAGGGCGCCGCGGCACACTGCTGTGCGTGCCCCCCGAGTGTGGCCCCGGGCGGAGGTCGCAGTGCGTCGGGAGCTGCGTGTCGTGCGGTCAGCGGGCCCCGCCGCACCTCCCAAGTGAGGCGCCGCATGTCAACAAGCTCCCGAGGGACTCTGGTGCACGCCGGAGTCTGAGCTTGTCCTCATGAGAAGGCTTCCCTTCCAAAGTTGTTTTTTTTTTAAACAGAAACAAACAACTGAAAATAAAGTGCACTCTCCCTTAGGGTGAATCTATCACTAACTCCAGATGGTGAAATATGCATCACAGAAAATAACCGAGGGGTCAGTGTAAAATGCCCCCGTTTCACCGAGAGAGCACAGCACCCTTCCTCACGGCCGTCTGTGACAGAGAAGGGCAGGCGACACCGCTGACGGCACGCTCACGGGCGGAAAGGCGGGTCTGCTGACCACAGAGAGGAAGAAACAGAGCTCAGCTCTGAAGATGGAGGGAGAACACTCAGACCCTTGAATGTGTGGGGACACCCTCCCAGCGTGACAGGGCAGCGTGCGAGGAGGGCACGCTCAAGCCCACCAGGCACTCACGGGGCCTGTTGCTGCAGCTGGACTGGATGTGTCCCAAGGCATGAAAAAGGCTCACGAAGGGCAGACCCCCGACTGGCCGTCACCGCAGACTGCCATGGGGTCGGCATCCGGAGGAGCCCGCATCGCGCCGGCTCAGCACTCAGCTAAGCATATGGCAGACCCACGCTCCCTCGGGCTCCCGTGGGATGGGGCCTCGCTCTGCGGATCCACATGGCAGGGCCTACACGTCTTACCATTTCTCTTCCACACACCAAGAGACAAGTGAAGGCTCAGGGGTCCCTGTGGCAGTGTACCCCCCAACCTGCAGGCACCCTGGAGCCCTGCTTACATCCCATGGGGCACACCAGCACGGACTTACCAGGTCATCGACAGGAACTGCAGGATGCAGAACAGCAAGGCCAGCCCCTTCTTATGCCACTGACAGCCACAAGAAACAGAAATGATGAGCGAGGGGCTTTTCTAAACACTTTCCACAATCACGTTTAACTCTTCCCCTTTAAAAATTAAGATGATAGCTCCATTTTAAATTTTAGTAGATATGAAACTTAACCAGCTATAAGGTACATTTCCTTTCTAAAATTCTCTGTACCTACTAATTTAAATACTGCTCAACATTTGGCCTTAAATAAATGTTACTGAATAACTGGGCACAGGCTGAAAATATTAAAATTCTGTAATGTTAGGTCAGGTCAATGCTAATGTTTCTAAAACCAACATTTACAACCCTATTTGATCACTAAGTAGATCCACACCCTACGTAGAATATACAGACTTCACTCATTCTCACTTGCTCCTCTTCTTATTTTTGAAGAAGAACTGATTTTATTGTGATCTTCTGCAATAATGTAAAATACACAGTTTCCGAGACATTTTAAATGATCTGTTTTTAGACTTCCTTGACCATTTTAAATGTTCATTTAACTTTTTATTTAATCTACTGCTTATAAATAAACAGGCTGCTAGCCAGTTCCAAAATCAGAAACCAATTTTCCACAAGGACGTGCTGAAGTTCTGAAGACAGTTCCTTCGGCTCATCCTCGGGAACAAGTGCAGGTAACAATCCTCATAGAACCAAAGTTCGGTCCCCACGTGTTCAACATGAAGGCGACAATCAGCACCTTTCCTGACAAAGCATCTCTAACACGCGACACCGCCCCTCTCTGCAGCGCGTGGCCTTCTGGGTGGACACAAGCCACCTCAGCGCCTCTGGGAAGCAGACCGGGAGCCGCCCCGCCCAGGAAGCAGAGCTGGGAGCATGGATAGGGAGGCCGAGCAGTGGCCGTGGGCCTCCTTCTGAGCTCAGCACAGCCGGCCCCCATCCAGGTTCTGTTCATTGGTTGGGTGTGACTTCCGGCCCTGCCGGCGGGCTGGCTCTGGCGACTGTCGCCCACCCCAGGCCCCCGCGAGCGGTTGCCCTGCACCTCGCAGGTGGAACCTCTCTCAGCAAGGCCCCGGAGCAACGCCCGTGCCACCTGAGCCAGGAGCGAGGACAAACTCACTCTGCCCACTGCAGACGCATCATGGACAGCAAGTCTAGCCACCAAGCGATGTCACCGTACACCACTTTAGGGACACCAGTCTTTGGTGGGTTTTAAGGAGCCAGAATCTGAGCACCTCTGAAGTGACACACAGTCCGTGAAAAGCAGGCGTGGCCGACGTACTTACCCAGAGCGCCGCACACAGGGTGAACACGAAGCACAGCTAGAGGGGGAGAGAGACCTGTGAGTCTGCGTCCTTTCACAAGCTCAGTGAAAACACACACGCTCATCTGCACGGACAGCGTGCAGCAGAGCACAGCCAGCGAGCCCACCAAGTGCGGCAGTCCCACACCTCCCCGGGGGTGTGTTCGAGTCTGCGGCGCGACTGTCGGGCCAGGTGGCAGCACCTGGAAAACAATCTGCTGAGAAGTCAACAGAAAGCACGCGTGGGGAGTGATTTTGTGACACAGCTGTTCTTGCGAGCGAGCATGCTGGTGCACAGAAACACCACCCACACGGTCGGCTGTGCCCCGCCAGCACACGGCGAGTCCGATCTGTCTGCCCCACAGGAGGAGCCGGCTGGGGCGACCTGCACACAGAAGGCTGCGTCATCAGCGCGCACCTGTGCCCCCAAGGAGGCAGGGCCGTCAAAGGAGAGGCGGTGACAGCGACAGGCGGGACGTCCGGAGACCAGGAGCCGGGACGAGGCCCCAGCTCCCATGCTCTGCAGCCAGGCATCACCAGCAAGGCTAGTTATGCATTCTCTGGCCTAGAGCCCAGCGACCTGCTCTCGGAAAGGGGACAGCAGCTGCCCACCTGCTGCAAGGGGCCGCATACCGCACACATCAGAACGTGCGCGCACTGGGCTCGAGGCAGCGCGCGCTACGGGGTGCGCGTGTCGGTACCTCCCTCCATCGTTGTCGGGCAGAGCCCTGTGTCAGCAGCAGTGGGACCATGCCAAGCGTTTCGCCAGGAATGTCACAACAAGGCATCGCCGAAGTTCTATCGCACGAGTACCTAACGGTCTCTTTCGGGAAATAGAGCATGTTTCCAAATGACTGACCAGCCTCTCGAACCCCCCGTGTGCTCGCGTGAGGCAGAGCTCGTCACTGCATCGCCGAGACGAGGCTCAGACGTCCTGAACGAGATGGACCTCTGTGAGCCCTCAGGAACCGTGAACTTGTCACAGCCTGACAGTGTGAGAAAATTCCTCAGTACCTAAACAGTTCAGTGTTAACACAGATGTTCCCATACAAGCTAGTACATGAAATTCAAAATAAATGTAAAAATCTGTAAATGGTAATAAAGTTGAATAAGGACACAAATAAAAAATTAGGCTAAAATGGTTTTTTCTCAGTTAAGGAGGAGGCAGAAGACACAGGCTATATTTGAACACATTTCCAAGTTATAGCCCCAGCTGGTGTAGCTCAGTGGATTGAGCACTATCCTGTGAACCAAAGGGTCGCTGGTTCAATTCCCAGTCAGGGCACATGCGTGGGTTGCAGGCCAGTCCCCAGTGGGGTGCGCACAAGAGTCAACCACACATTGATGTTTCTCTCCCTCTTTTTCTCCCTCCTTCCCCCCCTAAAAATAAAATAAACAAAATCTTAAAAAAGAAAGCATTTCCAAGTTATAAATCTATAAAGATTAGTTGTGTTTAAAAAGCTAATAAACAGTTAAAAGAACAAACTAGTTACACTAACATTTCAATTCAAAACACGCTTTCAGGCAAAAGAACCACAAGGAACCCAGAAGCAGCCCATTAGGAGGAGTGGCTCCGTGGGGAGGGCGGGTCCTCTCTACCCATCACACACAGCGGGATGGCCTGGGGGACCTGTGCGTGCCCGGCCCCGCCCAGAGACAACGGGAACCTCAGTTTGAGAGGGACGCCCCGACAGCCACAGACAGAGCCACCGTGGGACAGGAGTGAAGCCCGGCTGCTCAAACCAGCGCCAGCGCTGAGCCCCGCCCCCCCGTAAAGAGCCCACGGTGGCCCCTCAAAGACCACCATGCGGGGCTCTGTCGGTCACTGCCGATGCAGACACGCGGCACCGGACGTGCGATGGAAGGCCGGGCCCAGCCTGCCAACTGTGTAGGTGGCAGCGTGGAACCCGGAGTCCTTAGCCCACGGCTGGAAGGACGTCATTGTCATGGGCAACAAGAGAAACGTGACAAAGTCCCTACAGAAAACGGGCAAGGATTTGTACAATAAAAGTGCAAAATACCCTTCAATGCGAGTTTCTAGCTTTCACGTCTACTTACAATCATAATGACAGTTGCGAGCCACCGAGTGGTTTCAAACATTTTCTTCAGCTGCTTCACGGGCCCCATCAGAAAGCAGGTGCTGTGGGGACAGACGGAGAGCTGAGGACAGACAGACGACAACGCTGTCTGGTGACAAGCGCTTCGGTTTACTGAAGAGCAATCTATCGCTAACCTGTTTACGTTTCCCTAACATGGATGTGAATTGAATGCCATTTTCTAGGGACCTGGAATGTCACTTCATAGCTCCAAGCGACCAGAAGCGACCCTGAGTGGACGAGGGCATCTGTGTTCACTGCCACTGCCTCATCCGCACGCACAGCCTACAGCAGGGCAGTGATGGACACACGCGGTCACGGTCAGGGCCCAGCTCGGACAGCGCTGCCAGAGCCACTGCCACGGCCGCTTCAGACCCGTCTGGACGAGACTGTGTGTGAGCGTGGGAGAGCAGGCTGCACGTGGCCTGGGCTCACACACGTTCACTGGACACTGTCTCTGCTCTAGAAAACCCCTGAAGGGACAGACAGCCCCTCTGAGAGCTGCATGTGCACAAACACGGGGCTCACCTGTCTGACAACTGCTCCATGGGCACCAGCACACCCAGACACACACCCGAGACCCTCAAAGAGGAGTCGCCGAGCCCCGGCCCCTGCACGTCCACATCACTGCCCCGACCTCCCGTGGCACCCCGGCCACCACACCCTCCAACCGTTCCCACACTGAGACGCAGGCCTCACAGAGCGGGGACTGGGGCTCCGGAGACCTGTCTTGTGGGAAGCCTGGCTCTTGCCTCACTGTAAGATGGAGATGAGGGTGCCCGCCTCCCACACTGGGGCGGAGAGGCCCTGGCACACAGCACGTGCCCCGTGCTGGCCGCGCCTGCCCCCGACGGTGCACTGCAGCAGCTGGCCCACCGCAGGGACCCAACACCTATGGATCCAACCAGGATGGGCGTCGTGGCCAAATTCCCAAAGAGTTAGAGCTGCAGAAACGCGCCCCAGTAGGAGAGCTCAGGAGGAGGGAAGTTCCGATAGTGACCACAGACACAGCAGGACTCCGCACACACCTGGCCAGCGCAGCGATGTTCCCGAAGGTGTAGAACACGGCGAAGAGCTTTATGCCGCCCGGAAGCCACAGCAGCCCGGTCCCCTGCAGGGAGACACTTATGTCACGCGCTCTACCACCGTGATGGCTTCGGACGCGGCGGGCTGCCACGGCCGTCGGGGAAGCACGCGGTTGTGTGGGTGTGCTCGCCACACAGGGCCCGGCGGGAGCAGGCCCGCTGCAGTGCGGCCAGTTGGGTGACAGCGTGGGTGCAACCATTTATGCCTATAATCTGAATGTCTCCCCTAAAGTGTCACAGGGTGTGTGCGAGTGTGACAGTGTTCAGCTGCAGAACGACATGCTTGTGACTTTGTAATAAAAGATTGTGGAATCCAAAAGGGGCGTTATTTGTGCCAGACCCTGTGTATAGTCTCTAACTGTGTCACTTCAAAAAGCTAGTTTTCCGTGTCACTGGCTAATCAAGCCTGGGTCTATCTGCACACAAGTGCACGTAAATGAGCGACACCACAACTTCCTCTACGCACCTGAGCAAGTCCCACTCTGCTGAGACACTCGTCCCAAACACACATCACAAAGGCAGTTGGCACCCACGCTCCTGGCTCCCCAGCTCTTCTGATTTCTCTTAAACCACATTATTTTAACCATCCGCAGCCCCAAGCACTGCTCTCTGCACCCTCGTACTGATCTCTGCCCTGTGCTCCAGCGGCTGGCTGGGTCCCACCCACCAGTCTCACAGCGACCCAGGGAGGACAGCTCGCGGGCAGCACCTGGGACGGAGACAGAAAGGGCCACACCGCACGCGGCCGGACTCACCAGGATGGAGAAGAAGATGCCGCTCACGAAGCAGATGGCGAACCACTTCAGTCTGGTGTTGAAGCTCAGGGAGGAGCTGTCGAGGACCTGCAGGGGCGGGGCCGTGTCCTCACGGGAACCAGGCAGGACCCCGCCCCGCACCCTGGGTGCCGTGCTCCCCTGCACCCCGCGGGCCCTCTAACGACGTCACAGCCCCGACTGTGAGGGGGGCGCGGACACGGTCCGGGGACCAGGTGGCCCTGTCGGGAGGTGTGACCGCAGGCCTGTGCTCACGTGCAGAAAGGCCCTAACCGTCAGGGGCAGCAGACACCCCCATGTGTACGAACGACACAGTGAGTAAGATGTTATAAAACAGCGGACGGGAGGAGAGCGGCAGCGAGACGAGAAAACGCTGACAGACGCTGAGGCTGGGGCGTGGTGCAGAGCACCCCAACACCTCCCACGTCCGCCCAGGCCGTGAGGCGAGGTGCCCGGTGACGGGGTCCTTGTGCAGGAACAGCATCAGGAGAAACCCAGGGGAAGGGCAGGGGAGGAGCTGAGCGCAGACGAGGCTCCAGCTGCCTGGCAGCGCTGCAGTGAGGTGCGGTGCGGTGCGGTGTGGTCAGTGGGCCAGCCCCTAGAACCCGCCTCCTGCCCGCGGCTCATTGGCTGGAGGCTGGGGGCGGAGTGGGGGTGCGTGCAGGAGCTCCAGGGTGCACAGAGGTGCACAGCCACCTAGTCATGGGGACTTGGTGGCCACCAGGAGTGTCCACCATTAGACACAGCCGACTGATGACCTCCACTGTAGAGTTCACTGCTAACAGCTCAAGAAAGCCTGGGGCGGCTCCCCGCCATCGATGAAACACAGCTGTGAAAGAGCCACGTAGGCCACGCGTGCTGGCCACGCTGTGCGGGAGCGTAAACCGCTCGGCAAGCTCACGCGCCGGGCAGCCCAGTGCATGCTGACAGCTGACCGGCACACACAGAGACCACCACGCACACTACAGGAACTTGTTTTCCCCGCAAGGCTGCACCGGTATCGACAATGGGTGCTCCAGGGAACTAGAAACACACAGTAGGAATTCATACACCAAAATAAAAATTCTCACTCACATTACCACGCATACTTAAAAATCAGACCGCACGCTTGTGATGTATTTTCAAGAATAAGGAAGCACAAACAGGAAGTTTTATATGCAAAAGCTCAAAATATCTTTGGCTACATCCTTACCTGAGTCGATCATCTGTGAATCCTTATGTAGCATGAAAAGTAGATAAAAATATTCTGTCAAAGTAACATACGTCACTTTAATGTTTTTTTTTTTTAAAGATTTTATTTATTTATTTTTAGAGAGAGGGGAAGGGAAAGAGAGAAACAGCGATGTGTGGTTGCCTCTCACATGGCCCTCACTGGGGACCCAGCCTGCAACCCAGGCATGTGCCCTGACAGGGAATCGAACCGGGACCCTCTGGTTCCCAGCCCGCGCTCAATCCACTGAGCTACACCAGCCAGGGCACATACATCACTTTTTAACAGACTTTAAATGTTTTTAAAATTTTTGCTTAATCCAGGCATTTCTGTTTCCAGCCCTGTCACTTGTTTATAGCAAAACCAATCACTGGATAAATTACAGAACGAGCTTGCCTGTAATTTTTTACAAACGCCTGAATCTCACTCTCTTTGACCGGGAAAAACACCCAGCAAGTACACTTTGCGCGGGACAGAACAAAGCCTGAAGACGGCCCATGATACAGGAAGGGACCTACTTGCTCCTGGAGAAACGGGGGCAATATCCTAAGAATGATTTCTAAGTGGCACTGCGAGTCCACAGTGGTGTGAGGAGGGCGGAACAGGGGAGGAAAAAGCACCCATTTGTACTTTTCCCACAAGTGTGAATCGCCCCATTGTGAGTTCAACTGTTGGTTGGTTTGCAAGGCCAGTTCACTCCTCCCTCGCATGCTAGTCCGTGTGAGAGCAGGGCTTCTCCCCTTACCGGTCTGCCAAAGGCCGACCTCTGCAATGAAACCAACACCCCAGCAGTCAGAGCGGAGAACAGGAGCAGAGAACAGAAGGGCCCAGCGGGTAAACAAGTTCTGCAGGGGGGATCTCGCCCCAGGGTGACCTTCCTCCCCAGCATACCCTGGGCCTGGGGCTCAGACCCTCCCCTGACCTTTCCTCCCCAGTCTTGTCACTCCCCAGGCATTTAGACCCCATGGAGGAGGAGCACGGGGCGGAAAACAGACTCACATGACCCCAACACGAGCCCCTGTGCGACCACACCCTTCAGTATTCAGCCCTTAGAACCACGAGGTTCCGGCCCACGTCAAACACTCTCAGGAACAAAGCTTCGGGTCTGCTGACCGCCGGTCTGCTGACCACAGAGACGGTTCTGGTCACAGAGTTCTGATAACATCTGGGCCTCAGCTGTGTCTCAGCTCCAGGCCCAGAAAAGCAGCAAAACCAGACTGAATGCCGACCTCCGGGGCCAGATGCGCCCACCAATTACCCCCAACTAGAGCATCAACCAATCAGCAGAGACCCTGAAAGGACACAGCTGATGAGCACTGTACTGAGACTCTCCTCTGAGACCCCTAAAATCCCCACCTTCAAAAAACAGATAAAACCCCTTTAGGCAAAGGACCCAGTTTCCCCCTCTGTCCCCCACCCACACTTTCCCCCTTTCTTCCTTTAAGGCTTCAAGGGCCTTTCTGCCTCAGTAATGAATTTCCTGAGCCCGCACAGCCCGGCTGCCCCTGTGAGTCTAGACCAGGGGTGTCGAACTCATGTCTACCAGGGCCACATCAGCCTCGCAGTTGCCTTCAAAGGGCCAAAATAATTTTAGGACTGTATAAACGTAACTACTCCTTAACTGTTAAGGAGTTGAAATTACATTCGACCCTTTGAAGGCAACCACGAGGCAGATGTGGCCCTGGTGAAAACGAGTTTGACACCCCTGGTCTGAATAAACCTTCGCTTGTATGTGCATTCTTGACTCTGAATTCCTCCTTAGCCACGCTCAAGGACCAAGGTCTAACTTTGAGGCAACATCTGGTGGTGTCTGTCGTTAAGGAAACAAGTGATGAGTTATTTCCATTTGTAAATGTGGGAAAGCAATCCACAAACCAATGACTTGTCTCAAGCCTGAGTACAGAAACAAAGCAGAGACTGCCTAGCTCCCAACGGCGGAAATTCCACAAAGCCTCACTAGCCAACGTGCTGACTCCTTAACGCAGTCTCAGAAAAGAAACACACCCGACGCTGCCACCAGCTACTCTGTCAGGGCAGGAGGAAGCAGCAAAGAGAAGACCCCGGGGAGCAGGACCCATTTTCTGGCCCTTCCCAGTGCGGGGGCCTGGGGCTCGGACGCGGAGGGAGCCCTCTACGTGGCGGCACCAGCGCGAGGGACAAACAGGCCTAGGGCCCAATGGACAGGCTGCTTTTCTGCGGTGACGGGGAGGCCGGGGGAGGCTGGCACTATCACAGAGGGCACGGCTGCAGAGGCCTGGCCTGCTCCCGGCCACGGCCACGGGAACACAGGGAGCGCAGGTGGCCTTCAGCCACCGAAGACGCGGCTGCAGAGGCCTGGCCTGCTCCCGGCCACGGCCACGGGAACACAGGGAGCGCAGGTGGCCTTCAGCCACCGAAGACGCAGCTGCAGCACTCCTACTCCTACACTTCCTCTGTCAAACAAGGGCGGCTACCACAGGGTAAAGGGAGAGGAGCACCAGAAACCAGCCTCTCCAGAGGGGTCCTCACCGCCTGAGGTGCCCTGCTCCTTGCTGGGTCCCCGCCGCTTACACCACGGCTCACACGCTAACAGCCACTCGCCCTTGTCACTTCTGTCACCTACAGCTCCCTGCCACTCTCTCCCACTCAGAGCCTCTGATCACCGGTCCCCAGCCTGGATCCCAGAGTCGTGCATGATTCTAACATCGACGTGGACAGCCGGCCTTTCTGTTCCTTGTCCCTTCTGACCACCACTCCACTTGGTGACCTCAGGCACTCTTGGTACCCAAAATCATTCCACCTCCAAACTTCAGGCTGCTGCTCCCCAATGCCGGTGCCCGCCCAGGGCACGCTGACCCTGGCCAGGGCCCATTCCCATGGGAGAAACGGAACCAGGGGCCGGCGCTCCTCCAGGATGAGCCCCTTGCCGACACCGTCGCAGATTGTAGTTTCAGGCTGAGTTAGCCCTTCTGCTTTTGGCTTGTGGCTTTAACTGGCTCCTCGGATGCCTGATAGTCCTGGTCTCCCCTCCCAACCCAGCTGTACTCCGGACACCAGGAAATGCGACAGGGGACACGACAAACAAGCCAATGCCCACCTAATGAGCATCAGGCGCAGTGAGCACAGCGAAGAGAAGCTCAGCAGGAGAAAGGGTGGAGAGCAGGGAAGGAGAGTATGTCACTCAGATGGGACACGGGACACTCTCACCAGAGGCCTTTCCAGGAGGTGATGTGAACGAAGTAAGGGGCGCACATCAGAGGGAGAGCCTCCTCCCAAGGCCCAGATCCTCAGCTTGTGCTCCACAAGCTGGCGCTGGTCACTTTTATCAGATCCTGGTTTCCACAGAGTCACCCTGGCTGAGGCCCATGGGTGCACCCTGTGGCACAGGCCAGGTGTGCTCTCCTTGACCAGCCAAGCTCCACCCCTCACCCCTGCAGGGTTAGAACCCTCCAGGTATGAAAGCAAAGCAACGTCCTGTCCTTCATCCAGTCTCAGTCCCTCCCCACCCACACTGGACACTCTATTCCTCCCCCCTCCCCCCACTCTCCAGGACTCCTTACAGCACCTGTCCCTCATCCCTCTGTTGCACAGGCTGCTCCTCCAAGGTCCCCTCTGTGTCCCTGTCCACATTTCTCCCTCAACCAGCTCCCCACATCCACAAAGGAACAGAGAAAGTAGGTGAGGTATCTACGTCACCTTCTCCCCTCTCAACAGTGGCCTCAACAAAAGTGGCACCATCACCTCCACGTCCCCGAGGCCCCGAGCACATCGGCCCAACAGCACTTCACAGGGTGGACCGCCCACCTGCGCACTGTCCTGCACAGCGGCCACCACACACGTGCCGATGGAGCCCATGTAGTGTGGCCGGTATAATCAGGAGAGAACTTTACATTGCATTTGACTGAAATTAACTCAAACGTATTGGAACAGGTAGTCACACCTGGCTCTGGCTAAAGAATCGTATAGCAGAGACCCAGGACATGCAAGTGGCGGTCCCAGAAACGCATTGGCCCTGCTGACATTCCTCACCTGACTGCTGCCTATGGTTCTGGCATTACCACTACGTTTTGCAAACCAGCTGCAGCCCCAGGACAGCAGCTGCCTGTCTTACAGTGTCTGACCCTCCCCAACTCGACCAGGACCCTGCCCACCAGATATGCTAAACAAATCCGACAAGGAGGGAAGTTAGGACAGAAAAGGGAACAGATAGGCCAGCTGGTGTAGCTCAGTGGATTGAGCGTGGGCTGGGAACCAAAAGGTCCCGGTTCAATTCCCAGTCGGGGCACATGCCTGGGTTGCAGGCCAGGTCCCCAGTGAGGGCCATCTGAGAGGCAACCATACATTGCTCTTTCTCCCTCCCTTCTCCTCTCTCTAAAAATAAATAAATAAAATCTTAAAAAAAAGAAAAGGGAACAGATAAAACATCCTTATGCAATCCTATTCGATTTTAAAGACTCCAGTTCTGTGACAGGCAAACAAGAATTTGTCAGCGTGCAAATAACAAAAACACTTACCAACCAGTTTCACTCCTCTGAACACTCCAAATAGAGGAAGTAACCTATCAGGGCCCATGCCTCAAGAGACAACTTTTAGTTCAGTTTTACTTCACTTCACCCCCAGCCTCCCTTCTTCCAAAGAACACCACCCCCCCCGCCAGCACCGCGTTTATCTCGAGGGGCAAAGGGAGGTAAGGCAACTGAAGACCTGGACTCCCGGCAGCTCGCAGGACTCAGGGCCTGTACCCCAGGGGCGCCCCACGGACGCCCCTCCATCCGGCGCCGGGAGCCAGACGGAGGCTGGGGAAGGGCAGCGCGGGGCAGACGGGCTGTCTGGGAGGAAAGACAGGCACCAAACGGGCTCCTCAGTCGGAAAGCCCAACGGGGCGCCGGGGTACGGTTCCGTTAGCGAGGCTCTGCGGACTCCACGAAAACCTGGGAAGACCTCAAATTCCTTCGGGAAGCACAAGGAGCCCCCCCGCAGCTACGTTGCGTGCAGAACAAACCCCGCCCCAGCCCACCGTCGCCCCTCGGCCCGTCGCCGCAGCGGCCCCGGGGACGGGCGTGGGGTCCCTACTTGCGAGGTCAGGCCTTGCTCCTCGTCGTCCTGGCCGCTCAGGACCCTCCGCAGCTTCTCCATGGCCCCGCTCCCGGGCCGCTGCGGCGGACACTCGCTAGTCAGCGATTCACGCCCACCGAGGAACCCGGAACGCGAAACCCTCCCGGCAGACCGGAAATCCGGGTCCCAGCTTCCGGCGCGTCAGCCCGGCTGTGCGGCTGCCGACCCAGCGCGCATGCGTCCCGGAGCCCCACCGCTGGCTCAGAGCCCTCCAGCCTGGGTGCCTGGGAGTCCGGCGGCGAGCGGGGCGGGTAGGTGGCCGCAGGAGACCGCCATGGACAGCGAGTCGCCGGGCTCGAGTTTGTGCAATCGCTGCCTCGCATCCCCTGCGGCGGGCAAGGACCCGGCGGGCGCGCGGCCCTGGCTCGAGGGTTGAGCAGACGCGCGAACGCGCTCGGGACGCCGGGCACGCAGACCCACGTGGTGTGCTCGGACCCTCCTCCCGGCCCGGCACTTTGACGAGGAGATTGTATCTGACCTGAGCCAGGTGGAAACAGGTCTCAGGAGACCCCTGGGAAAGCAGGTCGTTCGCGTCCTCCCACAGAAGTCCAATGCTCAGCATTTGTCAGCAGAAAATACTTGTGTTTGGCCTATTTATACTACAGTGTGGGCACTTACGCTTTTGTCCTCAACTGAAAAAGATCAGAAAATAGGGGATAAACATTTGCTGTAAAACAATAAACCTCTATGCTTCTATGTAATAAAAGAATACATCTATAAATTGTTTAAGAATTTTCCTTTTGAAGTATAGTGACTTGAGTTTTCCATGTGCAAGACGATGAGATAAACCGATAACTCTAAAAGCAGGGAGAAAATCTCCAAAGACAGAAGAGGTTGGACCAACTGAAATTGTCCACGTCCAACTGGTTCACCCTGCACTTGAGTATAAGAACTCTCACTGGGGCCGTGGCTGGTGTAGCTAAGTGGATTGAGCCCAGGCTGTGAACCAAAGGGTCACTGGTTTGATTCCCAGTCAGGGCACGTGCCTGGGTTGCAGACTGGGTCCCCAGTGGGGGTATGTGAGAGGCAACTGCACGTGGATGTTTCTCTCCCTCTTTCTCCCTCCCTTCCTCTCTGTCTAAAAATAAATAAAATCTTTAAAAAAATACTTACTGGAAAATACATTGAAGGTGTAAGAATCTTTGGGGGGCGTGGGGGAGGGGCATCACTTCTCTTGAGAAAGAAAATGAGCTGAGCCCAGTTTCCTGGAAACCTCTGCACAGAGCTCGCTGAGGCAGAATCCTTGGGCAGACAGTGAAATGAACAAGTGTCTAAGCTCCAGAATCATTCTGCCAGGGTTGGGGTCCCAGCTCCCCATTTTGTAGCTGTGAAGTGTTGGGTAAGTCAACCCAAACGTCTCGTTTACTTTCTCAAATGTGAAAATGAAGGCAGGAATGTTTCCTACCTTCCAGGCTGTTATGAGGATGAAGTAAAATAATGCTACATTGACCCTCATTATTCACAGGTTCTGTGTTTGTAAATTCACCGACTTGACAAAATGTATTTGTAGCCCTACTATACTTGCAGGCGCTTCCACGTCATTCGAGGACCACACACACAGCACAGTGAAAAATGGGACTTGTCCGAGGCACACAGTTTCAGCTGCAGTGACCATGACCAAGGCGGTGCTCTGCCCCGGGCTCTACTCCTACTGTAAACAAGTGCCCTTTTCATGGTCTGTTTAGTGCCATGTTCTGCATTTTTGTGCTTGTGTTTTGTTGGTGACTTCACTGTTAAAAGGACCCCCAAGCCTACTGCTGAAGTTCTGTCTACTGTTCCTAAGAGCAAGGAGGCTGTAGCAGGCTTTATAGAGAAAATATGTGTGTTAAAGAAGCTTCTTTCAGGCCTGAATTCTGTGCTGTTGGCCATGGATTCAATGCTAAGGAATCAACAACAGTCACTAAATAAGGTGTCTTTAAACATACATGAAACAAGGATGAGGACTGGTCGCTTGAGGACCCTACCCTGTGGGAACACAGGAGCTGTGCTTCAGCAGTGCTGATGCAGGGACTGCCTCGACTTGATGGGGCAGAACTACCATGAATGACAAGTGGCTGTACAGGCAAACACTTAAGGCAGGGGCTGCCATTCACCGAGTGCTGGGTAGCTGCTGGTTTGTGACTATAATGATTACTGTTGTTTTCTTGTGTATCATTTCCGCTCTGGATCCCTGTCCTCCTTCCCCACATAAACCTAGAAAAACATCTGATAGCCTCCTTCTTCTCTTCCCCTTCTTGCTTCTCAGCTCTGGGGCTTTCCAGAGCCATTGGCCCAGCAAACACGAGGCAGCCCAGGCACAAAATGGGAAGGTGTGCCCAGTAGTGAGAGGCAGGGTGCTGGGGAAGCTGCCTTGCCCAAGCCCTGCACTGAGCGTGGCTGCCATGCCACTCCCCTTTGGGCCAGCCAGGGGGATTCCACAGACAGTTGCCTGCACCCCTGAAGTGAGCTCCTCCACCTGACTTCAGTGAGCAGAAGACAAGTTCAGAGTGAAGAGCAAGTCAGCAAGGCCAAGGTGGTCCTGCCAGGGGAGTGGGCCATGCAGCTGACAAGCATGGGCCTTTTTGCAGCGAAGCCCACACCCGAGAGTGACCAACACGCCCTCCCACGCCAGGAGCTCTACCCCCAAGGGACTCACGCCCAAACCCGGCCCTACACCAGCTGACTTGGGTGCCAGGGGCTGGTGAGCGGTTCTTAGGAGGGAGGACCATCACAGAGATGCTGGGGACCTTTCCGCAATGGCAATATTGTAAGCATTTTGAAAGCAGATGATGTAAAACCTTTTAAATTTCCTCTTCCCATCTCTAAGATTCCATACAGTCTTAGTGGGAATGTTGAATGTGTCAAACACTCTCAAGTGACCAGGTCGCTGACATTGAGCCCCTGTGTGGTTAGAAGTACCTTAGAGTGTAGAACCCAGGAATGTGATATAAATGTAATAAAATTTAACCATTGGTTGTTTATTGTCTCATCAGCTTGTCTTAATCCCCTCTCTGGACATGATAGCAAATCTTGGTACAAAATCTAACACAATAGTTTTTCTTCCTTAAAGACTGAGGCCCAGAATGCTTTGTGAACGAACAAGTCAGTTAGTTGCCTAATAGCAGGTCTGTCGCCATAGTTCCCGGAACCCACACAGCAGAGGATGGGAGGCCGCAGGCACAGGGGGCAGGACTGCTCCTTGAGTGTGTCCGGGAAAGAAGAGATTAGGGATAATTACTCAGAGGGAATGTGAAATGAAGAGAGAGGAGACAGACAAGCCTTTAGAAAGACAGAGCCTTAGTTCTGATTGCACTTCTCACTTTCCAGACGCACCCCAGTTCTTGTCTGTGGCGTTTCAGGGTTTCGTTCCTGCCATCACTGTAGAAACAGGTGCACGGCTCCGACAACCCTGAAGGCCACGAGAGGGCGCTCCATCCTCACACTTCCACCCACACCAGCCCTGTCGCTTGGTGGGGGGCAGCTGTGCAGCAGTGGCCAGTGTCAGCTCCAGCTGATCCCTCCAGTCGGGCCCCATTCTTGGCCACCCTGCACCCTGGGGCTGTGGTGGTTGCCTGAACTCTGTTCATCTCTGCTTAACCACCTCCCATGAGGCACGAGCTTCCTCAGAATAAATACACAGCTGGCCACGATCCAGTCCAGCTCCTCCCTCCAGCCTCGTGCATCACCCAGCTTGCTCTCCACAACAAGTGTGCACATGCACACATGTGTCTGCACATGCATGTACACAGATTTGTGTGTGCCCACATGTGTGCATGCATGCGCATCTTTTATAAACACGCAGAGGCACATGTTTGGCCAAAAGCCCTGCTCGGAGACTGAAATCCAGAGTCTCACCAAGAGGCCTTTGACAAGGCTCTCCTGGCTCCGAGCTTTGCTTCCACACACCGCCTTGTCCCCACCCCCGCTGCGGCAAGCCCCCTTTCTCAGCCAGCTTGCACTTGACCTAGGGGTCTCCCCTTGTTTTCCAGACCTATTAACACATGGCTGGGGTCCCCTGCCATGCACCCTCCTGGCTGCTCTGTCCATCCTGAAGCAGACTCACCAGTCACTGCTGACTGGCCTGGCCATGGTCAGTCATCCCCCTCAACTGGCTCGTTGGAGTCCAGCCTGGCACATGATAGAAACTCCGCAGATCCTTCTAGAATGAGCAATAGCCACTAGAGCGTACTAAAGAATCTTAAACATGAATTGCCTCCATGTGAAAACTTGGGTAGCTGTGGGGAGAAAGTAAATCTTGGTGCCCACTAACTCAGTTACGTGTTGCATGTGTCCTGTGCGTCTGGCTGCCGGGCTGGCAGTGGAGGTGCACAGGTGAGGGGGAGGAGTCCTCTCCCACCCCGGGATGGGGCTGGCTGGGCAGACAGGAGTCTAAGAAATCAATGTGAATTCTATCCCCTGGATAAGAAAATGGATTGCAGTTTGGTCTTAAGCAATCTATTCAGATCATCAGGGAAAAGGAAAGAAGTGTTTTCTGCGGCTGCGAAGGCTCACACTCGGGATGCGTGAGCTGTGGTCTCAATTGCACGCGGCGCCCTAGCTCGGCGCTGTGTGATGGTGCTGAGTGCACGCTCTTCACTCCGTCACAGTGCCGTCACAGCACCTCCCTTTCCCCGTCACCACAACGGGGAGTGTATGTCACCAAATGTCCATGTGCTTATAAAAACCCCAGGCGAGTGCAGTAGACATAACTGATGTGGACAAAAGCTCCTCAGAAGTTAAATGCAACACTGCTCATTCTAGGTGCGGAGGTGAGTTCCACGTTCTCGTAGCAGAGAGGGGTGACTCGTGACCGTTCCACAAGCCAGGGTAGCCCAGTGGTGTGAGCCCCGGGTCTACCAGTGGTCTCTCTGGAACATTTGCATTCGGAGCACGCCTGAGTGGTGAGCTCACTTGGTGTCCCGGTGCACTCTCCAGCTCTGACGCAAGGCAGTTTGCAGGGGCTATTTCTCCGGGTGCCCCATGGATCTCAACTGGGGCACTGTGAGGTCCTCAGCCCCGTGTGCGGTCTTCATGGTCTCCAGTGCCGACTTGCTGCGGTTGTGTGGAGATGGAGCAGCATGGTCTCCCGGCCTTGCCACCGTGCCCCGGCCCAGTGAGCAGGAGGGGCGCCTCCCACAGGGGCTGCTGGTCCGGCACCACGTCAGCATCACTCTGTCCTTCCCCCTGCATGGCTCCCCAGGGGCTCACCACCAGCCACCACCAGTGCGCGCTCCAGAGACATTTCCTGCACGAGTGACTGTGCAGAGTCGTAACTCCGAAGGTTCACTAGGAAATTGTCTTGTCTTTCCTCTGTTTTCTTTCTTAAACAAACCAAGGGTCCAAGGACAGTCAGTGACGTTCTTGCAGTCTGACAGCAGGTTAGGGGCCGAGCAAATGACACTGGAACTAACAAAGCCCTCTGTGACCAGAGACCACCCCTCCTGACTGGCCCGGGTGGGGCAGGGGGACGAGCTCTCGGGCACCTTCCTGACCAGAAGTCTTCTCTGCTCACCACCTGCGTTTCCCACTCACAAGTACCTTTGGAGGCAGAAGTCAATCACAGGGAAGGGGTGTGTGTGTGTGTGTGTGTGTGCATGTGCGTGCATGCGTGTGTGTGCATCAGGGGCACTGGTGAGTCCTGCCTGCAGAGGGCCGATCACAGACACACATGGCAGTTCGTGTCTCAGGCCCTTTCTTTGCCGGCCTGCCCACCTGCCCGGACAGGAACCCTGAAAGGGCCCCTTGTTCTGGCTGTTCCTGTGCATGTTGGCAGATGAGGGTGTCCCACCAAGGAGACTATGTTTTGAGAAGTGCTTTTATGTTCCTTATGACACGTACTGGATGAACATGGATGACAGCTTGCCACTCCTGACCTCAAGTTGGGATGCTGAGGCCACCAGGTGGCGCAATTTCACCCGAAACTGGTCCCAGCAGCCTATGGCAGGGCCTACACTGAGCCCGGCTGCTGGAGAGGGTGGGGCAAGCAGGCCCCAGATTGTCCCTGGAGGGCTGCTTGCTCCAGGGAGGCCCTGGGACAGTCTCTGCCTGCCCAGCCCTGTGCCCATGTCCCTAAGAGACCACAGTCATCCCTGCTCTCTGAACACAAACAACTGAAGTCAGCGTTACACTGGATACGTGCTTACGTAACCGAGTGAAAGATTAAGTGAACTTGGAGCTATCACTGGGAACTTTCCTACATCGGACACTGCAGTGGGCGAGAGGCCACGTCGCTGCAGCAGCCAGAGTGGCCGAGAGCCCGCGTGCTGGTGCCAGGGCCACTCCTCAGAGGGGGAGCCAGAGCCCAGGAAGGGGCCGAGGCCCAGGGTGCGGCAGGCAGGGTGGGCAGGAGGCAGCCGCTTGTGCCAGGACACACAGACACCCTCTCCAAGGTCTGTGGGGTCGTGTGGAAAGGAGACCTGCCAGAGCTCCCCGCAGCCAAAGGAATGACGTGTGAGCCCCAAGAACAACGCCCATGGCTGATAAGAACACATTAGGTCTGTGTGGATTCAAGATCCAATATCATGCTCAAGAGAGAAAAAGCCAGACAAAATCAAACCAGTTACAACTGAAATACAAATGGAACCGACCCCTTACTTTCAAAATTGGGCAGAAAAGGAAAGAACCGATGTCCACCTGCCTTATCAGCAGGGCCCAGGTTCGGTGTGAGTGCGTAATCTTGGTTAATGGGGAGACTGCCCTTTGCAGAAGGCTCCCGAGGACGGGCCTGCTGGTGGAGTGCCTGGTTTAGTGGGACTGTGGAGTCGGCCCAAACGCCAGCTCACCTGGTCCGACAGGCCCTGCGGGCACCTGGAGGCAGCGCTGGCTCGTGAGGAAAGCGGTGGAGTGTGCGTTTCCTCCTGCAGGCAGAACACTTGCTCAGTACCCCATACGTAGGTGAGCCAGGTCTGAGCCGAGACTGGCCTCCGTGACAAAGTCAGGGGGCAGCGACCCCTCAAAAGCTTTCCTGTGGTTTCAGTTATGTCCTTGGTCACCAGTGTCGCCCTGAGGGCCTGCGGGCTGGCCTGGCTCCAGTGAGCCGCGGGTTCTGCCCAGTGGCAGACTGAACACCAGGAGGGCACCTCTGCCCAGAACCCTGTGGTCTGAGGCCCTCCCTCTCCCCAAGGCCAGTAACCCACCCAGGGCTTCAGGCCCGGGTCACTGGGGCTTGGCCCTGATGGTGCAGGTTTGGTTTCAATGTTTGCTTCTCTCCCAGACCTCAAAAAGGTGGCCCTGTGCCCACAGCAGACCACAGAGAAGCCTGGTGGCTGTCGGGGTCAGGGCTTCCACACTGTCTCCATGGCTGCTTCCTTCCCCACTGCAGCCTGCAACTGCACCCTGCCCACGAGTCTGAGAACACAACCGAGGAACCTGGAGCGTAAGTGCAGCAAAGACAGGAGCAGCTGCACGCAGCCGGGGGCATGCACACCCAGAGGGGCTCCGGCCAGCGCAGAACATGAGGGCGAGTGGGAGGGACCAGGCCCCAGCCCCTGCGGCCCAAGCAAAGGGGATTGCGAAACCAGGGGCCTCTGGCCTTGCCAGCATTTCCTGTCGCTGGCACTCCTGGCCCACAGCCCAGGCCTCCGCTCCGTGCCAGGACTCCTGCCTGGCCCGCCAGCTCTGGCTGTGCAGGAAGTGCTTCGCCATTGTCACCTCTGCCCCTGACTCTACGGTTACAAAGACACCAGCGTGGCCCTGCAGTGCTGACATGCGGTGTCAACTTCATCTTGGAAGTCAGTCTCAGCTCGCTGGTATCTCTGAGCTCGCTCGGTGCCTTATTATTTGAGATGAGAACTGTGTCGGGCTCGTGTGCGTTTTTAGAGGTGTGTCATGTGGGGCAGTGTAAGCACCTGAGTGTGCACCACGGGGCTTTGAACGGACCCAGGGTGGGCTTCAACCCAGCTGTGTGCTCACACCTCCCGTGCGCAGCTCTGCCCTCACACGCTGGCCACAGGACGGCTAAAGGGCTCGTGCCGCTCGCTGTGTCCTCCGCCAGCCACCCCCGCGGCCTGCGGGGCGGCCGCTCTGGGAACGTGCCCCAGGACCCGATCGGATGGGCCCTGTGTGTGCAGCTCTCGGTACGGACCAAACATTCACACATCTGGTGCTAGGATCCTTCCCACGCCCTCCAGGGCTGAGCTCTGCAAAGCCCAGACAGAGGAGCAGGCAGCCAAGCTGTGGGTCCGTCTTCTGGGCATGGGGCCACCCCCACCCACTGAACGCCCAGAGGTTCTCAGCACCCCTTTTGCTAGAGATGGACAACGGATGTGGTCATCTTAAAGTAACCCGCAAGCTTCAAAAAAAAAAAAGAAAGAAAGAAAGAAAAAGAAAAACAAAGAAAGAAAATAAAACCAATGCTGCTCCGGAACAGCATTTCACCAGCTGGTGTCGGTGCCCCACACCCTCCACAGCTCCTGACCTCTGTCCTTGCCAGCAGCCCGGGCTCTGCAGGAAGTCCCCAGACCCCACCCTGGAGCTGGGAGCTAGCCCAGTCCACTTGTCTTGGCTCCTTTCTCTTCCTCACAGGGGAAGGTCAGTGTCAGGTCTCCCCGAGGGCCCCACGTGGGACACTTATGTCACAAGCGTGTCTGCTCACTCAGAGGTTCTCTCCCATGGGAGGAAGCGTCTGGAGAGCAGAAACGGCCTTGCTGGCCTTGCTCACTAGGTGTGCAAGGGAAGCCCATCACCAGATGCAAGAGAAGCCCACGGGATTTTATCAGGGCCTGCCCTGGTCCAGGGATGCCTGGCTTCCAGCGGGGTGACAGCTACAGGCTGCCCCTTTGGGGAACCAGGTAACCTCTCTGTGGAGGTGGGAGAATCCCCTGGCTCCTTACACTGCACCAAAGACAGGCAGGGTGAGACTTTCCCACAGTAACAAAAGGAGAAATGGCCCAACCCACAGAAGAGCAGAGGCTTGAGAGACGGGCGGGAGGGCGGGCACAGGCTCCGCTGCTTTAGGAGCCCCTGGGCGGGTGATATTTCGTCTGCGACGTCCCTCACAGGGTCAGGCGAGGAGAACGCAGCTTTGGCTTGACTGAAGCACCTTAGGTTCGCATCTGCAGCCTTAACTCCAGTACAGTTGCAGGAATGAGCCTGAGGGAGCCCTGGATGGCGCAGTGCCCGCTGAGTGGCCCCAGGGGCCCTCGGGAGAGAGGCCAGAGGGGCGGGGAGAGGATAGGGACCCTGGCCTGCCACAGGTGTCTCTTGGCCTCTGGACCCGCTCCCTGCCTTGTAAGGTGGAAGCACCCCTCCACTCCCCTTGCCTCCCAGGGCCGTGGCCTAGGAGGCGCATGTGCGACAAAGCCGGGGCGAGTTAAGCAGGCGGAGGGAGACAGAAACAGTGACACTAGAGGAGCTGTGCAGAGGAAGCAGGCGGGTGGAGGGAGGGGGGCGTCCTGAGTGGGCAGACACGAAGGCAGTTGGACTGGGCTCTTGTCCCCGCTGCCACAGCGCAGGGACTGTCGCTAGCATTCCCTGTCGTGACCCAGTGCGGCCTGTGTCCCCAGCACACAGGGTCACTCCGACCAACTCCAGGAGCGGCTCTGGCCCACCCTGAGGCTGTGTGTCCTCTACCTGGTGCCTCGCGCAGTGCCCTGCCGTGTCCTGGGACTCTGGGACAGCGATCCCAGTGGGGCACGGCAAGCTGTGACCGCCGCCTTGGGGAATGGAAGCAGGCGCAGCTCCAGGGCTGGCCGGTTACTTCGGGGCATCTCCAGGGGCAGCGTCTGGGTGCACTTTCTTGCGTCCGCCTGCAAGACTGACCAGCCCGGACTGGGGCTGCTCCCAGAACTGCCCCTCCCCTGCCCCTCAGCCACTTCCCGGAAGGTCCATCTTACACCTGCGACTGTCCTGCAGGAACGCAGCTCTGCAGTTCCCTAAACACGTGGCAAGGTATTTTGTCACTCTCATTTCACAAATATTTAAGTCGTTTATTGCCATTACATTACAGCATTTCAGAATACACACTGCATGGAAACAGATACTCTTTCAAACCCTGGACGTGAGATTTTACGTGTGTGGCCGGTGGTCGGGGCTCTGACGTCATTAAAGGAAAGGTCAGGAATTCAGAGTGCAGAGTTGCCAATTTTGTTCTCTTCAGTTTTTCATTCATGAATTTGGATAGATAACATCCACATTACTGCAGATAAAGCCACCATCGGCAATCACTAAAATGATTATGTGTTGGGACCCTGCTTTTGGAGGAGAAGGAAGCACTCAAGTCCTCGGAGGGTGGCGGGCGCTGGTGCGGGCTCCTGGCGGCCTCCGCGGGAAACGTCTGGTTAGTACAAAGAGCTTTCTGCGTGTCCCTCGCAGGGGTACTCATGACAGTGGACTCTGTGACTCAGCAGCTGACGATGCCACCCTGTCAAAGCGCCAGCTCCCGCCTTTCCATCGTCATGCTGATGCCTTTTTAGTCATCCTGGAAATAAGCACAAGGAAAACGTGGAGGAGGAGCAGCTTCCCCGCCAGCTGCACAGGCCTGGGCAGGCTTTAGACACTTCACGTAGCATGTACCTCAACTAACAAACACGAATGTCCAACTTCACGTGCTCATAATTGAGCCTGCGTTGCACCGTGTTAACTGCCCAATCACTGCTTCAACAGTGTATTTCTGCTCAGAATCAGGTTTCACACACATCTGTACACACACCCCCCAAAATCCTAAAATGCCTCTTAACACAAGACTGGGCTTCGTGCCCCCTGACCCCGCACACAAACGAACGACCTTGGTCCACGTACTCGTGCTTGATGAGCCGTGACCCCTGGACCAGCTGAGCCACCTCGTTGGTGGCGTGGCAGGCGAACAGGAGCCAGTTGCGAGGCTGCACCTTGTAGGCGAATCTCATGAACGTCAAGGAGTAACAGCAGAGGGCTGCAGGGACAGCGGAGCAAAGGGATGCAAGGACTTCAGGTCCAGGAGGCAGGGTGTGGGGGACACCCCCAAGGCCAGACACTCAGCCGCCTCAACCACAAAAGGAGCCTCTTCCGCTAAGACCTCAGCAGAGCGCAGGTTGCTGCTCACAGGCCCCACGGATGGGAAGCTTGTCAGACACCTCAGAGTGACGGTGTCAGAGGGAGCGGGCCAACGGGGGTTCCAGCCCCGTCACTGTCCCTACGGTGGTTTACGACCCATCCCCCGGGGACCTGCTGTGTAATCCCGCAATAGCTTTATGGTCCAACATCAGGGTTTCTGGTAAACTTATAAACACATTTTCCAGGCACTGTTCAAGAGAACGCGTTCTTCCACGGGGTGTGGTGAACACGAGGGGCACACGGGACCTTAGCTCTCCCCAGGCACGTGTCTCAGTGTTTTCCTCCCTGCGGGGAAGGGACGCCGTCCACATGCCACGCTGTCACTTTCTGACAGGGACCGTCCCGTCTGGAGCAGTTAGAATTATGAGGGTGAAAGCCCTCCGGGGGTTCCACAGTCGCACACTTACCAAACGTCATCCGCCCACTGATAATCTCTGGAGACTTTTTCATGTCATTGATGGCGGCGATGGGGAGACCCCAGTTGGCGACTGGGCCCCAGAAGTGCTATAAAAATGAGAGAGGGGAACAGAGGGGAAGGCTGAGGCGGGGCTGTGGACAGCGCACCCTCTCGGACTTGCCCAGGGTGGGCCGTGGGGAACCAGCCCCGACGCCTGCCCGGTGCGCGCTGACTGCTGCACCGCCCCAGCGCCCGCCTGTGACTCAGCAGGTCTTACAAGGTGAGCCCCAAGCCAGAGCGGATTTGGCAACTCACCAAGGTGCCAGCCAACTTCCAGATTACAGCCAAGTAACCTCTAATTGTCCCATTTAGAGAACTTTAAAATGAGATTAACTTCTTACACAAGTCCCTCTTGTCATAACTTAAAATTTGTGATAACTATTCTCCATAATTTAATGTTTAAAGATATCAAAACTCCTTTTTAAAAAACTTTCATTAGGACACTCCACAATGGATCTGATGATGCAGAGCCCATAGCAGACCCTTTTCCTGAAGACAGGGGCCAACCGAAGAGGGGAACAGATCTCGGCTCCCGGGAGCGGCCATGAGACCTGAGAACCTGGGAACCCATGCTCGGAATCCCAGCTGCCCAGCAGTTAAGACCAGAATATACCACCAAAGTCACAGCAACAACCCATGGTTCAAAAACGGACTGGCAGCTCCTCACCTCACCACCCCACAGCCGGCCCAGGAGCCCACACTAAGTGGTCCCACTGCATTTCATTGAGGCTAAAATAAGCCCAGGAGCTTTTTCCTTTAAGTTACAAATTGTTTCACTAATTACAATTTGCAAATACTTTACAATGTGAAAGGAATCACCCATTGCTGGCTAAGCATCATTTTTAGGTCGCAGAACAATACACAAATGCTTAGCGCCTGCCTGCCAGCACTTGAGACAAATTCAGACGGCAGAGTCCATTTTTAGATCTTGTATTTTTAACACTGACTGGTAAGAACACCCAAAAATCCCATAAGGAGGGGCAGACCAGGGGAAGCCCAAGAAAAAGGTGCCAGGGCTGCAGGGCTGTCAGGGCTCCAACAAGCCAGCCCAGGACTGGGAGGCTCAAGGCCGGAGCTGAGCCCCGCAGGCCAGGCAGGCGCACATATAGCCTCTGAGGCTTGGGGTGGCGCACGGGCCCCTCTGTCCTCAGGCTGGAATGACCCGAGTGAGACCCTGCTGCTGGGCCTGGACACCTCCTGTGTCTGGATAAGGGTGGCACCCTCCTCCCACACACCAGGCCTTGGGGGGACAGTTCCGCCCTCTCCACCCACTTCCCCCACCCCCCTTCTTCTGGAGGTCACTCCATTTGCACTCTTGTTATTTTGGAGTGATCTTTCTCTCCTCCCCTCTGACCAGTCCTTTCTCCACTTGGGTCTATTTCTGCTTCTTCCCTGTACCCTCTTCCCGCTGCCCTGCCTGGACACTGCTCTTGGGGCCGACTTCACAAGCGCAGGTCCGGGGCTGTCGCAGAACCTGAAGAGCCGCCCAAGGGGTCATCTCCTCTCACAGTGGGACCGAGAGCAGAGACCACTCGCCACCTGAGAGTTTAAGGTGCCCTGGGGACTCCCACCAGATGCCAGTGCGACGAGGTACAGCGTGCTGAGAGAGGGGCTGCATGCAGCAGGGTCCTGAAGGGAGGGAAGGGTGGGCGCTGTGACCACCACAGGGAGCCGTAGGTGGCGAGGCTGGGTAGGTGCTGCGACTGGGAGTGGGGACCTACACTGACACGTGTTTCTTTAAAAGTACACGAGAGGTGAAGATCACTTCACACTCGTGCACCAGGTCCCTCCCTAGAGAGTTTAAGACACCCTCTGTGTCTAGCACAAGGTCCTCGTTCTCCTTCCTTTTCTGAAGGACATGTGGTCTACGCTCTATCAGGTATTTGCCAGTCAATGTCTGGGAAAATGAGGAAAAGATGAACATATTTTGGATTAACGGGAGAACATTTTTCTTCCGTTGTAACTCTTAACTGTACATAAAAGGCCATTCAAACTAACAAGTGGCACCACGGATCCACCGAGGTTCGGACTCTCTCCCCACGTCATCAGTGCCAGCTCTGTGGGGACTGGGAGCGGTGAGGCCTGAGACCCACCGCACCCAGGGCTGGCGGCAGGCGTGCTATCCCAAGCAAAGGGAGCCACGTCTGGTGTCCATCACGCTGTTAATACAGACCTCTGCAAAAGCCTGGAGTGACGCAGAAATAGTTTTCTTACCGTACTGTTTTGTGAGAAATCACCGAGGTTCAGGCAGGCGAAACATGGAAAAAAAAAGGAAGAAAAGATCAGATGGTTTCAAAGGTCAGGTTCTATTAGGTCACTCCAACCCGACACACACGCAGGTCTCGGCGCCGAAGCGGCAGTGTGAGCGGCGCGCTCTTCCCCACCCAAGAAGCTTTAGTTGCGTTTCTAATGACGACTCGGACCTAATGAAATTAAGCCTTAACTTCATTAAAAATCTTACTTTCATTAAAAAAAAAAGCTTAATCTTTAGAGCACTCCAACAGAAATATAATGCAAATCACAAATAGGAGCCACATATATAACTTAAAAATTTCTAAAAGAAAACACAAAAGTTAATTTTGTTAAGTTTATTTATTTCAACATATCGGAAGTCCCTTAATTCAAACAAATAACCAGTGGAAGCTCATTAATGCGGCCTCGTCTGTCCTGCTTCGTCCCCGGGCCGGGGGGCTGCTCTGTGCCGACACCCCTGGCACACTTCCGCGGGGCAGGTTTCCAGTGCCCGGCCACCTCAGGGCCTTGCGTCTCAGACTGCCCAGCGCAGCCTTCAAGGGACCGTGTCTTGAAAATGACAAGCTGGAGAGGAGCGCCGCGTCACAGAACTCCGCTAACAATGAGCCCCCCCCCCCAATTTTCCCCTGCAGCCCCCGCAGTCGCCTTCCTGGAAACGCCTCGCCCAGGTCTGGGCACAGGCCGTAACCGAGCTACATGTTAGCCACAGCACTTCTTCTCCCCACAGAAATACTGTTAAGGGTACAGCACTTAAAATCTCATGTTACCGTGGGGATAACTTAGTTTCAATTCAGTGTTTTCTCCTTGAATTATATAACAGTACAAAGTATATAAAAACACCTGAAAAAGAAAATTTCAGCCTTCGGTTGCTCGATCCAAAAGTCCTACGTGCAAGTGATTATAAAAAGAACGTTGGTCACTTCACATGATTTAATGATTATAAAATAGTCTGAGAATCAAGTCATTTTCTAAGCATCCTGGAAAACAAAAAAATCCACAACTCAGCAGCCCTTAATTCTATGTCAGAAACATCCAAAACATAGATCAAGTACTCAGTTAAAAAAAAATCTAGCCCTTGCCTGGCTGGTGTAGCTCAGTGGATTGAGCGTGGGCTGGGAACCAGAGGGTCGCTGGTTCGATTCCCAATCAGGGCACAGGCCTGGGTTGTGGGCCGGGTCCCCAGTTGGGGGTGTGCGAGAGGACACTACACATTGATGTTTCTCTCCCTCTCTTTCTACCTCCCTTCCCCTCTTTCTAGAAAATAAATAAATAAACTCTTTAAAAAAAAATCTAAAAATAACATTTGTGCAGAGCCAAACTAGGAGAAGGAAAAAAACCTTCTTGGTATGTATGAGAATCTGTTCCAAAGAAAGATAAATTCATAAGCAACAAACTGCAATTTGGGGGCAGTAATGTAAAACTGTGTAAAAAAGTCCTTGATTTTCTATTTGGTATGATGCTTTTATTTTATTTCAGTGAAGGTTAAAAAACAAAACAAAACCCAAAGCATATAGGTAAAGGTTTCCTTGGGTTCACTGAAGACCTTGCCCTCTCGTGAAGGAGAGCCCCTTTCCTGGGTGAGAGCGACGGACGGGGTTGGAGAAAGAGGGCGACTAGCACCAAATACGCTTTATCTTGTTTTTCTCCTTGATTTGGAACTGCGATTGGCTGCTCTCGTCTCAGCTGATTTTTATTTTGCTCGGCCTCCCAGCGCGGCCACACTCAGGCAGCCTGGCACCATCAGCTTATGCCAGGACAGCACGTGCGGTGAGGCTCTGAGGTAGTCTAGAAGATGTTCGCCTGAATGTCATGTATTCTCACCAGCTGTTATCCGATTTTCCAGTTCAAGTTAAAATGAGAGAGAGTTTTAGCCACTGGCATGCATGATACTCAACTTAGTGGGCAGAACTAAACTGGACAACAGGAAAGAGGTCAGTTCTGCTCCACGCTCACAGCTTCGTTTGTGAAGGTCAGCAGCTCCACCGCAGGGAAGCAGAAGCACAGGTTGGGCGTGGGAGTATCACGGATTCATGGCTATGCAGAATCCGTGGTGACCATGACCAAAAGCATGTAAATAAATCTTACTCAAAAATACGCAGGAAAAGGGATCCGGGACCACGTGACTCTTCCCTCATCATCTGGAAGAGAGTCCCGAGCCTCGGGTCCAGGGGTTTTTAGTGAAGCTTTGGGGCACAGAGTATCAGATTGGTCTTACTTAACTTATGCATAGATTGTATATTCCAGTCCGGTGGCAGACAGGACCAGGGCCATACATTAAGAGGGTAGATACGTAAATTGAGGGCAAGTTAGCTAGGGCTGTTTACTCCAGAACCCTAAACATTATGGCAGGAAAAAGCCCGAGCATTCATTAGCATAAGCCCTTTGATCCAGGGGGGAGAGATTCAGCAAGGCAGTAAATCTTAAGAAATATTTTAGCCAAATTCCCTTTCAAGAAATTCTTTTCTCCACAAACATGAATCCATGTATGCCGACTTGGGCCATTTGATATGCTGGATGCTTAGCTCACACGCGTGAGATCCCAGGGCTATGCTTTTTCATGTGTGAAAAAGAATCTCCTTCATGGGAGCAGCGCAGAGAAGGGAGACTCAGGCAGGAAAGGACCTAGCACCTGACTTCTTTTGAAGCCACGCCCATGCACTGCTCTGGTCCTTTCAGTGCTAACCGGCACACCTGTTTCAGCTTCACCAGTGTGGGGTCTCGGGGCCCTGAACTCTCAGTGAGGCGTCGAGACCAGTTTCCTCACATGGCAAGTGAAGTGTGGGACTAGCTGACTTCTAAGGTCTATCCCAACTCTCATGTCCTTGATTTGGGAAAGATTCCCTGTTATTCCACTGATAGGTCTCACCTGGTTAACAAGTTCAAGTCCTTAAAGCTCCCCTGGAAACTTGTAAGTAAAAATGAACAGAATAAAGTATCTTACTGACCAGAGAATATTCATTGCAAACACCCCACTGACTTCAGATTTATAAGCATGGTAATAACCGACTGACCCATATACCCCATGACCTAGGTCCTCCTTAACAAACAGCCTTTGGCCCCGGCTGCTGTGGCTCAGTGGATTGAGCACCAGCCTGAGAACCAAAGGGTCGCCGGTTCGATTCTCAGTCAGGGCACATCCCTGGGTTGTGGGCCAGGCCCCCAGTGGGGGCCATGTGAGAGGCAACCACACATTGATGTTTTTCTCCCTCTCTCCCTCCCTTCCCTTCTGTCTAAAACTAAATAAATAAAATCTTTAAAAAAAGAAAAAAAGAAAGAAAGAAACAGCCTTTTGCCCATGTATCCAAATGCGAATGTGCACACAAACGCCCGACCCCTCTCGGGAAGGGGGGCCAGCCCCCAGCACTCACCCATCTGCACAGCCGTGTTGGACCCGGCCCCTGACACGGGCGTCCTACCTCAAAACTCAGCGCCCACTCTCACGTCTCCTTTCCCAAACCTCGGAGACAGAATGACATCTCCTTTTACTCCTTCATAAGATATCTGAGGAAATCGCTTCTCTAAAGTAGGAACGAAAGAACCAGGAAGTTCCTGACCCAAGACCCTTAGTAAGGTGAGGGAGGAGGAAGGTGGGCAGAGGGGCGGAAGGCACAGAGCCAGTGCCAGGAACCCTGGGAGTTAGACACAAGTCCAGAACAGCCAAAGAAGGCTGTCCAGCACGGTGCTGTGTCATTAAGCCTCAGTGAGGAGCCCAGGCCGCCGCAGCCAGACAGCCGAGGACCAGGATCACTCAAACCCACCACCTAGGGTTGGTGACATACGCTCAGGAAAGCAGGGCCAGCTCTCTTCCCTGGCTGTACGCCAGCAAACCCTTCCTCTGCAGTGGATGCCAATGGACGCCAAGGGACCACCAGCACACTCCTTACGTGGGTGTGGTGCCAAAGCTTTCTGTCCCTTTATACAGACCCGCGCTCCCTGCAGCCGCACCTGACCCCAGGAAGACTGCACCAGGAGAACCTGGGAGCGACCCCGCCCGCTCACAACCAAGGTGGGGACACTGCACTGCGGGGACCAAGGTGGAGTCTCCTGTCGCCACTGCGCTCAGACTTTTCCACAAGCTAACCTGACCCGCTGCTCCCGCCTGGGGACTAACCACATTCTCGTCACCATCACGCTTAACCACACCAAGTTCTTTTTCTGGAAAGTCAGGAGGGCAGCCTCTCTTCCCAAACTGACTCTACCACGAGGCAGACTGAGTTACTTTTCTGGCCCCACTGCCCCGTGGAACTGGCAGTCAGCGGCATTGCAATGAAAGTCAGGGTTAAAAACGAACCCTCCCACAGGTAAAAGGCAGCTGCCTCCTGAGGCCCCCTTGGGCGGTTGCACCGGGCTGACTGCCCTTGGCTGTGCTCCCTTCCTCCTGCACCGCACTGCTAACCAGCAAGCACACAGCTCTAATCCCACCAGTGACACTCCCAAGTAAACGATTTAAACTGCTTCAAAGTTATATTACGTATTTTGAAACTACACCAAGCATCTGGGCCTTGGCTGGGTGCTCAGGTGGTTGGAGTATGGACGCAGAGCCAAGGTCAAGGGTCCGATCCCGGTCAGGGCCCAGACAAGAGTCAACTAGGGACGTGTCAATAGGGGAACAACAGATCCATAGTCCCCCTCCTCTCCTCCTTCCAAAATCGACAAATTAAAAAAAATTAAAAGCAAGCATCTGAAGATCAGAGGTGAAAGAAAATACAGAAAGTGTGTCTTCTGGCTTTCAACCGTGAACGCTCTTTGTTTCTAACTGGAAGGGCCGAGTTAATGGAAAACAGAACAGGAAAACCATGTCCTCGACGACACATTACTTTACCCTGGTTGGCAGGATACCCGCGTTTGAAAACACTTTAAATCTGACGCCCTCCTACGCTTAGACTTTAGGTTCGAAAAATGAGAACATCGAACGGCGAACTCAGCCCGGCACCGTTATTTCCGCAGCTACCGGAGCTCCGGGGCAGCGGGAGTTCACCTTCAAGAGCGCGGGCTGCTCAGTACAGGGAAGGCGCGCGCTCGCCCAGTGCCTACCCGGGCCGTTCCACCGCACGCCCGCCGCTCGCCCGGCCGGCAGGGGCAACGCGCCGGAGCTCCAGAGCCCCTCGGCCAGAAACTGGCCCCGCGCCGCCTGGGCCCCCACTCTCGCTGCCCCGGAGCCAGTCCGCCGCGCTGCCCCGGCCCCCCGCCCTTGATCTCACCCCGTTGCCCCGGGCACCCGTCCGGCTACTTCGCTGCCCCCGCCCCGCTGTCCCGAGCTCCCGTTCCCCTGCCCCGGAGCCCCTCTCGCCGCTGGCTGGAGCCCATTGTTCTGTCGGCCCCCGCCCCGTGCCCCTCATCCCGGGCCGGTCGGCCCCGGCCTCCAGGAACCCCAGCGGGTTCCACCCTGGGGAACTCGTCACCTCATGAGGTAGTCCCGGAAGTCCTTGCTCCGGACATAGTCCGCCGCCTTTCGCACCAGAGCGCCCGCCATGGCCGCACCGGACCCAAGGCCACCCTCGGTGGTCTCGCCGCAGCTCCTCGGAGTCTAAAAACACCCGGCCGAGCGGACCGAGCGGACGCCACACCAGCCCGCCGGCTCACGTCACGACACCTCAGCCCCGCCTTACGGCCGCCGGCTCTAGGCCTATGGGAGGTCTCGGGGCGGGAGGTAACCAGCGGATTGGCTCGCGCGCGCCGCACACCTTCTCCCCGCCCCTCGGCGGCGCGCGGGGCGGGGCTTCTGCGGTCCCTTGGCCGGGTCCGGCGATTGGCTGGCAGTTACTAGGCGGTGGCACTCGGGCGCCGCGTCCCCGCAAGGGCAATGCGACCCGGATCTGCGGGCTGCGGGTTCAGCGCCCGGATCCTCCAGGCTTCTGCCTGGGCCAGCAGAATAGTGGGCGCAGGGCGGGGCGCTTGAGGGCGGCCTCGCCGCTGTCCTGGGACAAAGGCCACCTAAGCCCAGGGGGGCGCGCGGGTGCATCGAGTCACAGACGGAACAGCGAGGTCTCTATTGTTCAGATCCGAGGTCTCTATTGTTCAGGGTTTTGTTTGTTTTAAGTTTTTTTTTTTTATACTGGCCCCACATGTAGATGATTTCAGTTATTGAAGGTGCCTTCGGTAAAATGTATGGGGACAGGGACTCGGACATCACAAACGTGAATTAGAATATGAACATCTGTAGAGGGGGAAAGGGTTCACATCAGTGATGGACATGCCCTGCGGGCCAGCAAGTCCATTTCTAGAGATATAGACAGGCAGGTTTGCGCACGCACAGCGACTTTTTAAGGATATTTATTTATTTATTTATTTTTAGAGACCGTAAAGGGAGGGAGAAAGGGAGGGATGGTTGCTTCTCACATGGTCCTCACTGGGGACCCTGTCTGCAACCCAGGCATGTGCCCCGACTGGGAATCAAACCGGAACCCTTTAGTTCCCAGCCGGCACTCAATCCACTGAGCTACACCAGCCAGGGTGCACAGCAATGTCTTCAATGTGCAAGGTTAGGAAACCATTTGCGTCCCTCCTTAGGGAGCCTCAAGTAGATCAGGTGCCTCCATTCCATGCAGCAGTTAGAAAGAATAAGGGACCACTGTGTGCTGATGTGGAAAGATCTTCAACATTTACAAGTAAAATATCAAGGTGCAGAATTGTGTATAAAGTATGCTACTCAGTCGTGCCTCGGGACAATGGAAATAAAACTTCATGTTTGCAAAGACACAGGAGAAATGTGAGCAGTGACGGCATCTGAGGATGGTTGAGTGGGCGCGGGATGGAGGGCAACATTCCACTGTGCACTCTTGTTCCTTTTGAAGTGTGTGGAATGAATAGATGCTATCTATTCAAGATGAATGGCATTAAAGAAGAAGAAATGCATCTGAGAATTAAAATAGCAAGCTGTTGATTGAATCAGATTCATTTCCTGCTAGGAACTCTGTGGGTCATACCTGGCCTTGAACTTCTGTGAGTGTACCTCAGTGCACAATATTACGGTCTCATAGCAACACCAGGAAGGCTGCTGCCCACCTCTGGTGCTTTGGGTGGAGGTAGGAATGTACAACCTAAAGAGAAGCAAAGGGGGTTTGATTATTAATAATATTAATAGCTATCTTTTGTTGACTGCTAGACACTTGTACATTATTTCTGCTTCTCATACCAATACAGAAGGTGGGTATAAGGAAACCAAACGGCTTCTTGAATAAAAACCAAGCTGCTCCGGCAAGATCCATGGAGAGGAGAGACATGTCCCTCCTTGCCTGCACCTCACCCTGCCCCCAGTGTGAGAGTGGGCTTGCAGATCTTACTGCATTCGGTCTTATCCCCTAATATCTTCTTTCTCTCGTGAACAATGGTTCTGAAATTTGAGCGGTCAGAAGAATCACCTGCAGGTTCTTAAGCACCTCCCACCGCCCCATATACACAACCCCAGCCTCAGAGGGCTGGGGCCGGGTCCTGGGAAGTGGTCCTGAGAGGTCGGGGCAGTGGCAGCACCTGGAGAAACGTTGCTGACGGTCCCCCCACACTGTCGTCACCGAGAGGCCCGCTTTCAGAAGAATCTGTTTCCATGTGCGGGCTGCACTCGAGCCTGGGAGCCTTCCGTTGTGGCGTTCCCTTGCTGAGCTGCAGTGTTTAAGGAGCACGAGCACGTAAAGGGGGTAATGTGTTACACGCACCTAACCTGGGATCTGAGTCCTGCCCCCTCCTGGCCTGACCTCTGCGGCTCTCCTCTAGCGGTGCTACCCCAAAGCAGAGGAGGACTTCTTTCTTGTTAATCCGCACCTTTGCTACTTGAAATGCAGAGCAGGCGACGCAGCCTCGTGTGTAAGGCAACATCAGGGGAGGTGAGGAACCTGGCGACACTATTTCATACAAATCTCGGAAGGCCCAACCCTACATTGTTCCACGTGGCTTTTCCTGAACTTCCTTAAGCACCAGCCCCATGGGAAGGAGCGTTCCACAGGGCTGGCAGGTGAGGCTCCGGGCAGCAGAGTGCTGCCCCGCCTGGTCGGCCGCACCCTCCTCTGAGCCAGGGTGTGTGGTGGAGAACTCGGACCTCCCAGCCCTGCCCGTTTGGGGCTGACCACATTTGGTACATTACTAAAACTCCCTAGACCTCTGCTTTTTAATCCAGAAAATTGAAACTCTGAAAAATAACATAAAAGCCATATCATGCCGCACGTAAGAGGGAAGGAAAGTGGTTTCCTTAGGTGCCCAAGGCTACATGTGAGCCACAAGAGCCCAAGAGCAGAGGGGGCTTGATCTTCTGGCTCCTTCAAGGACGCACATCTCACCAGTTTCTTGCCGATTCTCGGGCGGAGTCTCAAAGGCCTCCGGGATCATCTCAGTCACTGAGCAACCATTAGTTAAGAGGTTTTCTAAGAGCAAAAATTCCTATAATAACCAAAAAATGACCCGCAAAGTAGGTTTAAATATGATGTTCAATGTTGAGTTACATTTCCAGGCAGAAATTAAGTGAAAGAAGCCAGCAACAAAGGCCCACATGTCATGTGATTCCACGCACGTGGAACATCCACAGACACGGTAAATGGAGGGGCGCTGCCCGCAGCTGGGAGAGCGGAACACGCTTTCCTCCGGGGCTACGAGAACGGCCTAACGTGGTTCTAGGGATGGTCACACAGCTCTGTGAACACGCGGAAAACCGGCAGGTTGTGTGCCATGTGATTCTGTCCCAATAAAGTTACTTTTAAAAACATAACAGCAATACAAAAGAAAAGCCTCAAAAATATGCATAGAAAAGCAAATAAAACAAATCCCCCCAAACTCTCTCATCACGGAGAAAGAGCAGTTGCCTGTGTGCCCTACGTCAGGTAGCCTAGTGTTGAAGGGGATTCCTTCTTCTCCAGATAAGTCCAGCGAATACAGAAGAAGGAAAGGGAGAATTAGAAGCACACCAGTTTGCTTCTCCCCGTGAAATGACTGATCCAGACAGAAAGCATCGAGGGACAAGGGACGGATGCGCAAACCCTGGCGGGGGCTGGGAGCTCACCGGCCAGCGGAGGCCTCCTAGGGAGTGCCCACGAATTTACCGGGGTTGGTGGTGGGGATCTGCTCATGGACCTGGCAGTGCCTCCTGCAGCAACACCACATTGGGTGAGCGGCACGGGGGACTGTCCGCCCCACATCTTGGACCTGAATCCGACTGAGCCTGTAGCTCCACCTCTGGGTCCCACAAAGTGAAAGGGCCGCATGTGGCCCAGGATGGCTGTGAATGTGGCCCAAAGTCGTACATTTACTTACAACATGATGAGTGTTATTTGTGATTACGTGTCACAATGTATTTAATGTGTGGCCCAAGGCAACTCTTCTTCCAGCGTGGCCCAGAGATGCCACAGGGTTGGACACCCCTTACAGGAATGAGTCAGAGAATCGAATGTGTGCGGCGAGTGGAGCCGGGGCAGAGAGCAGGGGGCCGAACCCTTCTGGTCCGCACAGCCCGGCGTCGGGCAGGGCATGTGCAGAGTGTTTGGTTTTAGTGGCCACCTTCAAACGTAAAAAGGAACAGATGGAATTAATTTTAGTGTTCTATTTAGTCCAAGATGTTGTTTCAATATGTAATCAACATAAAAACTATCATTGAAATATTTCATGTTCTTCCTTTCATACCAAGTCTTCAAAATCTGGTGTGAATTTTAGACTTACAGTTTGTCTCAATTCAGATGCCAAATTTTCATCGGCAATGCTTGATCTCTATTTAAATTTCATGGAATTCACAGTTAAAAAAAAAAGTACATTCATGCATCCACGTTATTCCAAACATATTGAAAAGTTTTCCTAAATGGAAATGAGTATCCCCAACCTCATTTTCCTGTAACATTGCACTCACATTGACAAAACTACTTCATCTTTTTTTTTTTTTGGAAGAATTTACTTTGAAGCAAAAGCAACATGGGTTTCAAAATGACAGGTTCGAGTTAAGTAAACTTACCTTCTGTTGCTGCAACTCGGCCGTGTTGGCTCCGAGTCGAAAGGTTAGTTGTTGCACAACCAGCGGCCCCTCTTCAGTTTGGGGGTCGATTCGCAGCCGATTCACACAACGCCAAGCACCGCTGCTAGCCGCCCTGCCTGTTGGTGTTAGAAATGTGTGTGGAATCATGATCACTGATTTGTATTCCAAAATGTTCAATTGCAAACTAATTCTCCTACCTGTCTCCCTGTCTAGCTAGATCCCAAACAATCTCCGAAAGGAAGCGTCCAAGCTTCAGGTGTAGCTCATCCGCAGGCAGTGCCATCAGCACGAAGACAAAGCCACTGCCACTTGCCCTCAATTACCCAACATTTGGCAGATATTCCCTTTGTTTCAAGAACTTCATGAACGGGAGGTAAAGTTGAGGTAAATCGTTGTGAAATTTTTCCACGACTCAGCCAACAAGTGCTGGCAAATGTCACCCCATTTGGGGACTCCGATTTCTTGCACCAGTTCCACGAACCGATGGCCATTGAATGTACTAACTGGACAGTTTAAAAAACTCCATTCAGGATACTCTTCATTGTGTCTGCCCCAGGAAAGGGAATACAGATATTTTCAATATGTATCACATTCTGGAATGAAGTAGTAAGACACACATCAGTACCTTTTGAAAAAATTCCAATAAATCTCCATTTTCAGTCAACGCATCCAGCACCACTCATTGCGGTAGAAACTAGTGTTTTCAACCCTAGCTGACACTCTGAAAGATCCCAAAATGCCTGCTCCCGGCTGCCACTTTTCAGGCCTCAGGTTGGTGATGCTTCTGTCTACATTTGAAAGTCGGGCGCGGGCCAGGCAGCTGGCTGGCCGCCGAGCAGCCCTGCTGGTCTTTGTTCATTCACACCTTGCTCCTATTGGAACTGGTGAGGGGCATTTTAGGTCAGTATATCACTATAACTTTTTCTAAACTTCAGTGAAGTGTCAAACAGTCAAAAAATGTGTGTATGTTCTGATACATGATCTTGGCTTAACAGGTTTGTCATGAACGTGAATTTTCTTTAACTGCCGTGCATCGCAGGCCCACCCCACCGCTCTCTGTGCGTGGCCGGCTGCTATGTTCCCCCGGTGCCCACGACGGTGCCTCTGGCCACGGCAACTGTGCCACTCGCCTCTTGTCGCACCTGAGTCACCCCCAGCCTCCCACGGCGGCACCTTTCCTCAGCCTAGAGCTGTGGGTGGAAACTTGAATTCCACAAACTTGTGGAGTCACGTGATGGGGGCCACGGAGGTGAGACCTGCCAGCTGAGCGTAAACACACAGTGGGGGTGGTTCTGCTACCCAGATTCATCAGCAACATTAAAACGCAGAATGAGGTTTTGGTCTGTCTGTGAGAACTCCCTCACCCACAGCGTGGGCTGAAGTCGAACAGACAGATGCTAGTTTGCTTGGCCTCAGGGCAGCGTCCACGTGGGCCGGGCTGAGAAGACCTTCTCAGCAGTTCCAAGCAGCGTATCTGAAAGCTAATATTTGGTGTGTCTCATCCACCAACTTTGGCCTACTTCTATGCTTCGAAAGAAGAGATGCAGCTCCACAAAATTCTGTGCTGATCAAGCGGACTCTGGTGTCCTTGGATGGTTTGCCTGAAGGGGACAGAGGCTTGAATGGCAATGAAAGTGACTCCAGATTTCCACTGAGAGCGGGAAGCAGTGTAGCTGGCTCCCCTCGTTCTGTGGGCTCTCACCCATGTCCCCTCAGGAGGAAGGAGAAGCACACCCATCCTTTGTCCCACGCCCATGTCACGGAAGCCCTGAGACCACGGTCGGCACACAGCTCATAGGGCCAGAGCTGGAATGTGAATGGGAATATGGCTTCCAGCTGCCACAGTCAAGGGGCTTCCTGCATTCATGCACTGCTCAGACTGTGTGTCCAAACTCCGTTGTCCAGGGGCTTGTGGGGTTGGGATTGGGGAGATGGGGAGGTTTTCTCACAAGAAGCAGCAGCTCGGGTCTACGCATGGGCTCCAGTCCGGTCTCTGTGCTGTGAGTTTCGTCTCCTGGTTCAGTTGCGTCCATCCCTCAGGTGGTGCTGAGCGCCCACGAGAGCCAGGTCAGACACTGCATCCGGGGTCCAGGCAAACAGCAGACAAGGGTTCTGCAGTCGTTGCCCATGGAAGTGGGGTTCTTCCGGGATACCTGCATCTAGGAGACTGTGGTAGAGTTACTTGTGACACAAAAATCAAAGTGTAACCGGAAAACAGACCGGCATTCGTGCTGCCTGTCACTACCAAACCCAATAAGCAATGACAGCAATTGAATCTTTATAGGTGCTTTATTCAGATGGCCGGTGACCTGAGAAGATGGCGGGTTTGTACCCTAACAGACCATCTTGCCTCTCTTTGTCCAGGCCAGTGTTTTTATACCAGGGGATAAGCAGGTCGGTGAAAGCTTTGAAATCCAGGGGAGTAGGCGAGCAGCCCCGAGGCATTCCTATCCTGAGCTGTCAGCTGCTCCCAGGAGGTAATCATTAGCAGTGCCCCAGGTGGTCGGCTGTTTTCCCGGGAGCCAGGATCCACCTTATCTGCGATTTTCTGAAACAAAAGGCTTAAACGTAAACATAATTTGCCAGGTTTATAGCTTTTTACTTTAAACTGAAATTTTCCAGCTTGAGTCCCCTATCAAAAGGAGTGCCCCTGGGTTCCCAACGTCCCATCTCCGTCCATCCCTCTGTGAAGAAGGCCCAACTCTGCCTTCATCAGGGCCAGAAATAGGACCAGTGTCCAGACATTTTGTGCCATGCCAGGGCTGGTTCAAGTCCAGCCTTCCTCACCATCTGGCTCAGCTGGTTTTTCTGGTGCGCCTCAGCTGGGGCTGTGTTTGGAGTCCATGGGGCCACCGGGCCGCAGGCAGCTTCTGTCTCCACATGGCTGCTGTGGAGAGAACGTACTGAGGAGTGGGCAAGCGTGTGGTACCGGGTGAGAGAGAGAAGCGGTGACATCTTTTTAGGCTCAGGTTATACTATCTCAGGCTTGGGATGGACCAGGAGCTTTTTCAGAGTAACCAGTCAACTTCCCCAGCTTTTGCAGGCTGCCGATGTGTCTGCCTCCTGACCAATCTATTGCCTAGATCTTCCAGGGCTGTGTCTCTTATGCAATCCAGCCCTTTCCCCAAGCTAGACGACCGGTCTCTAAGGTTGCTGTCTTGGTTCCTACTGCACCTGTGCAGAACACCCCCTTTATCATTCTGTCCCTCCCCCCAGTGATCTATGGGGGACAGACCGGTGGTTCCCTGGGGAGTGTGTGAAGTTGTAACTTCCTAGCAAAGCAAGGAGGCGTATGCATTCTAGTTTATCATGCATCGTAATGTCTGAGTCCCTTTGCTCCCTTCTTTTGTTGATGACCACCCTGACACTGTGATCACAGTCCGACTGGAGAAACAGGCAGAGAGAGTGAGTAAGTCAATGGCGGGTCATGCTGAGTGCCAGGAGGGAGACATGCAGGCTGCGGTGACAGAGCAGAGCTTTACCGGGGTGGGTGGCTGCGCTTTGGGGGGATCGTCAAGAAGCTTCTCTGAGGAGGAAGCCCCCGTCACCCAAGAGCTAGCCCCCATGAGGCTGAGGAAGGGCGTTGCAGGCAGAGGCGACTGCAGAGCAGACCAGGGACCCCCATAACAAGAAACAGCTGGGAGTCCATGTGAGGGGCCCGCTAGTCCCCACAGCACCCTCCCTGTGGTCTCTGGGACGTTCTCCCGGACGAGCTGACACTCTGCATACACGTGGCTCCTGCTGGCAGAGACAGCAGTGGCCAACCCAATGCCTGTTGACATCGTAAGCACAGGGCATTGTTTCTGAGCAAGGAGCTCAGAGCAAAGGAGGCACAATGGGCTGAGTGCTTGTGTGCTCCTGAGTTCCTTTGTTCTCTTCTGTACCCCCTGCCACGTGATGATATTTGGAGAGGTGAGTAGGTTTAGACGAGGTCATGAGGGTGGGCGCCGTGTAAGAACAGACCAGAGCCGCCTGTGAGTCCATGCACCAGGAAGCACGTCCACACCAGATGTCCGGCACCCTGATCTTGGACTTCCAGCCTCAGAAATGCCAGAAACAAGCGTCTATTGATCTGGCCCTGGGCTGAGGTGTTTTGTTATGAGGCCTGATTGGTGGAGTTGAGCCAGACAGGAAGGAAGGAGGGGAGTTAGACCTCACTGTTTAGGCTGGGAACTTAGAGCCTCCCCCACGCGCACCGCTCCCCGCCCCCACGCCAGTGGTGTAAATAGCGCTCAACAGGGCGGATTCCGGAATCAATGGGACACTTACAAACATGGATGGAGCCCTGGCCAGTGTGGCTCAGCGAGTTTGGCTTCTGCTCCCACAGCGAGTTGCTGGTTCGATTCCCTGTCAGGGCACATGCCTGGGTTGAAGGTTCTGTCCCTGGTCAGGGCACGTATGAGAACCAATCCACATCAATGTTTCTCTCCCTCCTTTCCCCTCCCTCTAAAAATAAACACATTAAACAAACAGATGGATCCCAGACTTAATGTCTGCCAGTCTCCTGAGCAGCTTCCTGAGCCGCTGACGCACAACCATTTTCACCATGAACATCCTTTTTAAATCAAGTTTTTCCTTGCAGACCTGTCATATGAAGGATTTTGTCTAGTGAAGACATTTATTAGGTAACTTTCTGCCTCTTGTAAAGGGGTGTCTGAAAGGAGACAGTTAAGACTTTCTTCTGGGTGTGAGGGAACCAGTGTTACTATAAAACGAACCCAAACTGAAACAAATGGGACGGTTTCTCTGTGCAGGTCCGCAGCGGGCCTATTTATGACTGCCAACTCTTCTCGTGGGGACTAAGATCGCGGGCCCCTCCTCGGCCGATAGCGCCAGGGCGGGGCACCTGGGAGCCGGCTGCAGCGTCTGGGACCGCTGTCACACCTGGACTTTTTCCGGAGGCGCCTTCGCCCCGGGAGGGGCAGGGGTGGGGGAGGGGCGGAGAGGCGAGCACCGCCGCCCGCGCCTGCGGGTTCCAAGTGCACCTTTGCAGGAAGTTGACCATCGCCCCCTCGTGGTGAATTGTGACAAGTGGAAACCCGTGGAGAGCACGTTCCGGAGGAATCATGTGACCAAAGCTCCCAAAGTCAACAAAGCCATGTCACCTCCCCCCGCCCCGCACCGAAGCCCTGGCGGGAGTCTCGCAGGCCACACGGGTGGTGCTGGAGAACGTGGGCTCGTCGTCCTGGTGCAGAACCTCATATACTCATCACTCACGGTAGCCAGCTGTTTGTGCCGGGCGCCCCTGGCGCTGGGGACCCGGACAGGATGCTCCCGCGGGCAGAGCTGTCCCGGTGGGTGCCCCTGAGCCAGTCCCGCTTCAACGTCTGCCTCGCTGGGTGCCAGGCGGTGTGGGAAGCAGCGCGGGCTTCGCAAAGGGTTCGTGGTGACAGCACCTGAGCCGGATGCCAAGGGTCGAGGCACTGCGTCCGCGGACGGCCTGGATAAGTTTAAGACTCTGGCGACCAGAACCGCTCTCCCTGCGCTCACAGGCCCCGTAGGGGGCTTGGGTCGGTCTGGGTGGTGCCACCACGCTCGCCCCGTGTCCCCGTGCCTCTGAGTGCACTCGCGCACACCCCGGCACGCGACTCTCAGAGCGGAGCGGGCGGCGATGGGCCCACCTGCCCCACGAGGTCCGTCACGCAAGTGCGGGGTGACAGCCCCCCGAAGACCGGGGGGAGGGGCTTACTTGCAGAGCGTTATGGGAAACAAGGCAGAAAACCCAAGACGCTAGGCGAGGAAAATATTACACTTCATAAAACCCATGTTTATTTTAAAAAACCTATTCAGAAAGTTTGGAAAGCGTAATAAATATCTGTACAGGGGCCGCCCACCTCGAACACAAACCGAAAGCGCGAGCAGGAGAAGGGCCTGTGAACGGAAGCGACTTGTAAACGAAGCGCGAGGCCGGGTGCGGGAGAAAGCGCGCTCCACGCCCGCCACGCGAGCCTTTGTCCACGAGTTCTTGTCCCTTCCCACGTGATCTCCTGAGCTCGGGAGGCCTCCCTGCAGTCCCCACTGTCTCTTCCTCCCCGCTCAGGCGCTGTTCCCTGCTAGAGTCTTTGTAGCTCTCAGAGGCGGGGGCTGTGAGCACCGGGGGAGCAAAGGCGGTGCAGTCAGTCACCCGGTGCTGCAGAGACCAGCGAAGGACAGGGACGTCCCGCACGCAGCCTCGGGGACACCATTTAAAAACAACACAGAGAACTGACACTGAGAACCATCACCACTTACAAAGCGAACGGCCTTCCACACGACACAAAGGAAGCCAGTTCACAGCCACGCGCAGTCTGACCGCAGGACAGAAGGGACGTCTGGCACTTGTGCAGTCTGACCTGGGGGTGGCCTCTGTGAAGGCCCTCACACTGATGGGGAGAGCCAGGTTCTCTCAAACTGGGGTCCACTGGGGCAGGGTGACACCCTAGAGGGGTCATGAATGGTCCATTTGGTGGTAGGCCAGAGGCCTGAGGCTCTTGGCTTGTTTTTTCTGAAAGAATCCTGTCGTTCCCAACCCAGGACTGTGAGCAGGGGCCGTGAGACTCCCTGTCACCTGTACAAGTCCGATGTTGTCATTTACCGAGCGAGGGGAGCTGGCCCTGCACGGTGAGGACACCCATTGCCCTGCCATTCCTGCCTGATGGAGTGGCCGCAGCTTCCCCGTGTGCCTTTGGGAAGGCAGGTTTCTCACTGGTATCTCCCCTTCTCTCGGCTGCCTTTCTCACCCCGCCCTGCACAAGGATGGGGACACGGGGTTTCACAGACTCAGCGGGGCAGGGCAGCGTGGGGGCGCAGTCGGCCTGGTGGGTCCCTTTGGAGTTGAGAGCTCGGAGGTCAGGCACACTCACTGCACAGCAGAGACAGACGGGGGCTGGGCCGTCACAGTGGGACGACAGTGTGGACACACCTGCTGTCCAGCCACCCTTTCAGGCCTCTCAGCTCTGGGCCCCTCCATCAGAGTTTGGGGACAAGGTTCGTGCAGACAGGCGAGGTCGAGGGTCCAGCCGGCGGCTGCACAGCACACACGAGATACAGAGACTTGGGCGGCCTCTAGGAGGGGAGCCCTGGGGCTTATGTATGAGCACTCCAGCTGTCCCTGTTCTCCTTCGTGATGCCCCTCCGCCCTGAGCAAGCCCTCAGGGAGCAGATGTCGTCGGAGCCTCGGGAGGCATTTTCCATTAAGACAGGAAATGCCTAACGGGGCTTTGTGGGAACACAAGGGCATGAATCTGTCCCTACCTTCCATGTCCTGTGGTGCTGTGACAAAAAAAAGCCACGTGTAATAATTCAGCTCCTGTTCTGAGGTCTGAAAGCCGCAGACCAAGCTAAGGCGGCACGTGTGTGTCTGTGTGTGGGAGTGAGTGGCAGTCGAGGGACAAGAGAAACAATGAAATATTGTCTTTTTAGTGAGAGCCTGGCTGTGGCCAACAGGTGCTCCCGCGGCCCTGCCCGAGCACAGAGGGACAGACGGACCAGTGGTGAGTGGCGGTCCTCCAGAACCGCAGCCTGGCAGGGGATGGGCTGGGGACACCGCGGGACACACGTGCCCTCTCCTGCAGACCTGGGCTGCAGCTGAGCTGGTGGCGGTTTTGTTCACAGGAACGCACACCTAGCTGGTGCCCGTGTGCACACCCAGAGACACGCGGGCGGTCACGGAGCGCCAGGAAGGTGGGCCCGTGCAACAGAAACACACAGTGCACCACCGCCCAGCCACCAAAGCCTCCAGCTCCCCACTAGCCCCTCCTGTCCCGGGGGGGAGACACCGGGGCCTGAGCTCAGGGTCCTGATAGGCACAGGCTTCCGTGGACGGCGAGTGGAGCAAGGCAAGCAAACCCACTGCTGCCGGCCCTCCGCCAGTGGACGCCTGGTGCCAGGGGCTACAAGACCAAGGCTCTTTGGGACGTCTTCAGGGGACCAGGCTCTGCTCTGGTGCCCTGTGCCCGCTCTGACATTCTTCAGCCACAGGCACCCAGGGACCTCGAAGCCTACTCCCTCCTCCATACAACGAGGACCTTGGGTCGCAGACCTGACCAGGTGACTGGCTTTCTCTTTGGGGAAACATGTGTCCGCGTGAACGGGAGCCACGGTGGTAAACAGAGCCGGCAGGAACCCAGGTGTTCGGCGAGGTGGCTGCAGTGCCCAGAGTCCACGTGGCTTGCGGGGAAGGAGGTGGCAAGGCTGGCGGAGCGAGGCGGCATTGGGAAGTCTCCGTCCGGACCCTCTCGGGCTGAACGAGGAAATGCAGGCTGAGGAAGGCGCCTGCGGTCGCTCCAGCAACGCCCGCGGTGCTGGCGCCTGGAGCCAAGGACGGCGTAGGTCCTGGCGCTACAACCGGGTGGATGTAAGTCTCTTCATGCCTCTGCGCTGGGCCAGGCTGGACGACAGCACGGGCTCCAGCCGTGGGGCCTGGGGGGCCCTGTTGAGAGCAAAGTAGGTGGCGGCCATCGCACCCTGCAAAACAAGGGAGGGGCCCGGTGACCGCACTGCCACCGCCCCAGCTGGGTGCCAGAGGCCATGGCCTCTCCAGGCGTTGCTCTCCCCCACATCCGGGGGTAGGGGTGAGGCCGTTGCCGGCCACGAGTGTGGTGAGCCCAGGGCCTTATCAGCGCACCTGCCTAACGCCCCTGCCAGCCTTGAACTGTGCCCCAGACAAAGTCAAGCACCCCCACTTCTGGCTGGGCCACGTCTGCTCAGGGCCTGCTGTGTCCGCAGTCACCCCCGGCCAGGGCCTGGCTGCTGCCACTTGGCCACGTTCGAGGAGCTGGACCAACTTGGGAACTGTGGCAGGTCTGAATCCTCAGGGTAGACGCTCCTAATCGGGGAGCTCCAAGCCCCACAGGCTGGGGCCACCCCCACTTCTCCGAGGAGGGCCCCCCGTACAGAGTGGCACCCTGGCGTGCTTTGTGCCCCACTTCTGAGTGTGGGGGGACGGGGTCTCATAAACTGCTGAGAGGAGGGGCCACCAGCAAGTCCTGACAGCAAAGCAGGGAGAAGGCGGCGCCTCCCCAAGGCTGTGAGGGAGGGGCCATGACCTTGGGAAGCAGTCTAGCGTGCTCCTATGGTGGGCGACCTGCACAGCTGGACCCGGAAAACGGCAACCCCGACCCCTGCCCGTGGCCCTGAGACCTGGCTGGCCTGCGGCCTCCGTCCTTCTCCAGGCGCAGAGCCTGTGCTGCAGTATGAGCCCCAGCCCTGCGTGTCCGTCCCCCCGTCTGGTGTGCACAAGTGGGTGCCAGTGTGTCGTGACGGAGGGGACTGGGAGCCACTGCCTCACTAAGTTCGTTCAAGGACACAGGACTGCAGGGACTCAGAAATGACAGTTGCACCACCAGGTCAGGAAACCCAAGCTTGGGGGTGGTCGGGTGGCAAGTCTCCTGTAGCAGGTGAATGGAACGAGTAGCCACCCGTGGGTGGAAAGCTGGAGGTCCCTGAGGGTGAGATGCTCCCGCTGTGGGCTGGGGTGAGCATGGGGTGGGGGGGCTGTACCCCCCTCTTTGCTCAGTCTGCAGCCCTATGCCTCTTTCACGGTCCCTAGGGCTCAGGTCACGCTCGTTTAAGAGGCAGAGCCTAGCACCGAGGTGCATGTGCAGGAAAATCACGGGAAATCACGGAAAATCACGGGAGCACGGGGTG
>PVJI01002508.1:12500-144034 GCA_004026765.1 Micronycteris hirsuta | reverse complement strand
CATAATCCCATGAATAATCAATCCTATGTAAATTGGCCCCTGATAAAAACCCTGGCTGGGCAAGCCACGAGGCTTTTTCCTGGAATTGGGAGGAATCAGCCACGTAGCCCCGGTATTACTTTCCCCGCGTGTCACGGTATGACACGCACCGAGTCACGGCAACCACGGGTGTCGGCAGGCCCGATCTACCCCGTGTCACACCCAGGTGACTCAGCTTCCCTACAGCCTGGATTTGGAGCCCAATGACTTCTGGCTTTTCCCAAAACTAAAATCTCCTTTGAAAGGGAAGAGGTTTCAGACCATCGATGAGATTCAGGAAAATATGACGGAGCAGCTGAGGGCGATTCTAACAAAGGATTTTGCAGAGTGTTTTGAACAGGGGAGGAGACATTGGGAGAACTGTGTGAGGTCCCAAGGTGTCTACTTTGAAGGGCACAGAGGCATCATTGTCTTATGTACAATGTTTCTTTTATATCTTCTTCAATAGATGTCTCTATTTTTCATAGTATGTGGCTGGATACTTTCTGGACAGACCTGCCTTTTAGTCACTTAGACGCCCTTTCAGTTATCAGACAAATTATATGAGAAAGAAACCACATTCACACAACTTTATTACAGTATATTGTCATAATTATTTTATCATGTTGTTAGTTATTACTGTTAATCTCTCACTCAGCCTAATTTATAAGTTAAACTTTTATCATAGGTATATATGTATAGAAAACATAATAATATGTATCAGATTTGGTGCTATCTGAGGTTTCAGGCATCCACTGGGAGTTTTGGAACGTATTCCTTGCAGATAAGAAAGGGGGACTACTACATAACAAAAATAACATAGTTGGCAAGACTGCAAGGTGAAGTAAAAGATTATTTTCCCAATACAGAGAAAGATGAAAAACTCCATCTGGATTGAAGGAAGAAGAGATAGAAGATGAGAGTGGTAGAAGCAGGGGGTTTGGTCATAAAGGGAGAGTAGAATAGGGCCAAGCTATAGGTATGGGGTCTGGCCCCTCCCTACTCTGTCCTGAAAAAAAAAAGTCTGTGCTACTCCTGGTGTCGTGTGAAATAGGAACAATGAGTAAGACTGCAGGATCAGATCTGGGGACAGACTCTCAGAGGACAAATACCAAGCATGGTGTGGGAACAGATCCGAAAGTGTATGGGGCCTCCCAGAGGGATGCAGAAAGTCAGAGAGCGTTTCAGTGACGGAGGAGCGTGCACAGGTACCGACTAGACACCCTGACGAGGTGCAGCGTGGATCATCCAAGCTGAAAGCCGCACGATATGACCACAGATACCTGCTGCAGATGTATCTGAGATCAGGGTTGAGGTGCGGAGACTGTGAAGAACGAATTAAACCTCAGTGAAGATAGAGCATGGCTGTAGCCTGAGCCTTGTGTCAAAAACAGTCCCTAGAGCGCCCCCTATAAGAAGGGAGGAGGAAGATTCCTGAATAAACTCTGTACATTTCTAAGAGACTTAGAGATATTGAAAGACTAAGATTGCCTTGACCTGGCAAGGTGACTATTTTTTTTTTTTTTTACTTTATTGTTGTTCAATTACAGTTGTCTGCATACTCTCCCCTCCCCTCCCCCTCCAATCCCACCTCCCTTCCCTGTCCCCCTCCCCACCCTTGGTTCTGTCCATGTATCCTCTGTAGTGGTTCCTGAAAACCCTTCTCCCCATTGTCCCCTCCCCCCTCCCCCCTGGCTATTGTTAGATTGTTCTTAATTTCAATGTCACTGGTTAAGTTTTGATTGCTTTTTGCTTTTGTTCATTATGTTCCTGTCAAAGGTGAGATCACATGGACTATTTTGACTACACAGAAATCACAGATAAGTTTCCATCAGTTCTTCATAAAGTTCATGTCTGTACTGAATTGTTCTTCAGTACTACATTCACTATGACTGACACAAGCCAACACCAATCTTGTGGAAAATTATTACCATCAAAGTAGGTCTGATCCTGCTTCATTATGGAAAGAGAAAAAAATCAAGATCATTTAGCTTTAAAAGTATAATTACAGGAGTTAAGAGAATGGCTTTTATTTCTGAAACAATATTTATAGGTAGGTATTTCTTAAAGTTGAAGTCGTCTTCCTACACATTTTAAATTCGGTGTTTATAGTGCTCTGTTCCCTCTTCCCTCCTCACGCCCTCTGAAAGGTAAACATTGAGGACGATCCCATGGAAAATCACTTGAAATGAAAGCCATCATTATTTTTCTTACTGCCTGTCAATACAATAAAATGACATTTTGTAAGTTCAAGTTCACTATCCATACTTTATGTCATCACAGGTAGAAGTTAAGTCTTTCTTCAGAATCCCCGGATTCAGTACCTGTACTTGTTAATGTTCCAATGTTTCACTTCTTTTCTGGTGCACAAGTATCTATTTCAAATATTTTTGTTGCATTTATAAATCTTTCTTATCTTCAAGATGCAAAGAATGGCTAGTTGGATATTAGGGAGTCCCTTAATTTTTTTTATCCTCACCCAAGGACGTGCATATTGATTTCAGAGAGGGGGGAAGGGAGGGAAAGAGAGAGGGAGAGAAACATCAGCAGAAGAGAAAAACATTGATCAGTTGCCCTGAACCCACAACCCAGGCATGTGCCCTGACCAGGAATCGTACCCGTGAACTTTTGGTTTACAAGATGGTGCTTCAACCAACTGAGCCCCACTGGCCGGACTGGGAGTACCATCATTTTACCTATTTTGCTGTTGCATCTCTGGGTACATTTAACTTCGTTCATTCATTTATTCCTTCATTTATTCAAGTTTTATTGAATGTTTATCAGCTGCCTGACCAAATGCTTTATTATTTTGAATTCTTTAGGAAAGTTGAATACTTTCATTCATTTTTCTATCATATGTAGCCAATCAGCACTCTTATTTGCTTAAGTTGAAAACCATTTAAATGTTTTAATTAATGTTCACAATAATAGTTTCCTCATCCCAGGCTCTGGATCATTTTTGAAATGATGGCCTCATACCTGTGTTATGAGCCTTTGAAGCTTAGAAAAAGTAGATTTGTAAAATAAAGATCTAAATTAGATTATAAAAAAAACTGACTCAGATTCATACAGCTGGGTCAGATGTGTGAAAAGTAAAATAGACTCTATTTTACACACATATTTTCTGTTCAGATGCAGGTTGTAAGATACAAACACACTGGTTGCCCAGTGCAACAGCCCCGGGGGCCATCATTCCCAGCCACTGTGGAGAAATGGGATTCCTGGTGCCTCAGAATGATGGCCCTTCGCAAGCATGCTGCAAACTCTGCCACCGGCACCATCTCTGCTCCTTCATTCAGGAAGATAAAGATGAGAGAACTTCAAATTTATTTGTGTATTTATCACTAAGTAACCCATTTCTCAACATAGAAACTGATTTATGATTGATGGAAACCAGTCTTAATGGCTTCACTCCCTTGCCAGTCATGGTTTAAATACAGAAATGTGAACCAGTAATATTGAGTAAATCCCTTGCTGGCATCTGGGAAAGGATTTTCCTTAGAAATGAAAAGAGACTTGTAGAACGACTCTCATCTTCTTCCACTGGGTGTAGTCTTGTCTCCAGGGATGTCTGAAGCAGTTGAACTCACAGTGTAGAGGAAATAGCACTAAAATGCTCCAGATGGTGACACTTGGGAGCAGAAGCCGAAGAACTACCCTACTTTCAGATCTTACAAATTTATGTTGAGAAATAATAAATTTAATAGTATGTTAAGCTACCATTGGTCGTTACTTCTCTTATTTGCAGCCAAAGGCATCACTTATTGAAAGTCAGGAATTTTTATATATATATATATATATCAAGCCCTGGCTGGTGTAGCTCAGTGGAATGAGTGCAGGCTGGGAACCAAACTGTTGCCAGTTCAATTCCCAGTCAGGGCACATGCCTGGGTTGCGGGCCAGGTCCCCAGTGGAGGCCATGTGAGAGGCAACCACACACTGATATTTCTCTCACTCTCTTCCTCCGTCCCTTCCCCTTCTCTAAAAATAAATAAGTAAATAAAATCTAAAAACTCAATATGTGTATATATTGAGTTAGTAAGCATATATAAATATGTATCAGGTCCAGCAGAAGTAAGAAGTAACACCTGCTTGGCAGTGGTTGATGGGGTACATGAATGTCTCAGAGGAGATGGACAGCCATTTGAATATTCCACCTAAAACGTCATGTGGTGTGCTTGAGTGTGATACTGTTATGTTACAGAACTACATGTTTATGAATTTTGAAATAAAAGAGTTTGTAATAAAAAAGAGATATTATTTGTGCCAGACCCTGTGTGTGCGTCTATATGTATATGCAAAAGTAGGTTCGCAATCATTGTATAGACAATAATATAATAATGAATAATATAAGAATAAACTCTGTGTTTTGTGTACTCATAACTATAAACTTTGCCCCACACTGTTTGTGTACACACACACACACACACACACACATAAAATATGTGGCTCATTCCTTTTGTTAAGTTAATTAGTTGTGACACTTGGGAGAGCAGAGTAAAGTCTGGTCCTAAACCATGTTTAGTCCCTGGAATACACCGACCTGCTCCCGAGGGTTCATTCTTTTCATTCGTCCATAACTTCCATCTTGGGTATCTAAGCTTTCCTTCACTCTCTCATCACCCAGAGTGGACAATATGATTGTTCTTTGAATATGACACCTCGCCAGAGCATGGCAGACAATATTTATACTTATTCATGATAAACCTTAAATGACAGCCCAGACTTTTTCTATGCAATACAACCCAAGCTTATCATTTTTGGAAACTCTAATAATAATAATAAAAATCACATTGGAAGCAAGGATTTTACATAGCAGACAGATTACATTTAAATAAGCCTTTAAGAAAATTGTCCTGGCTGGGTAGTTCAGTCAGCTAGAGTGTGTCCCAATAGCCCAAGGTTGTATGCTTGATTCCGGTCAGGGCACATACAAGAATCAACCACTGAATGCACAAATATATGGAACAACAAATCAATGTTTCTCTCTTTCTCCCTTTCTCTCTCTCTCTAAAAATCAATAAAAAATCAGAAAAATAAAGATGCCTTTGTCTCATCATCTGTATGCTAAGGAGAAAAGAATGATCCCAAGATTGCAGTCTATTTCTATGTTTTACACAGTTTAGAAGTCACTCTTTATATTTGTCTCCCCTTAATAGGAAAGAGCACCAAAAAGGGGGACTCTCTGAGTTATAATGCTCTGGTCAACCAGCACACAGGTCACTTGATAATGGTTGGCCTGGCAGGGGTCCAAGGCAGGGAATACCTCATAGATACTCTGCATGTCTTCACTCTGGTGATGACTGTGAAGTATGGCGGAGCATTTGTGTTATCAGCAAGAAGGAAAAGGAGAAGAAACCCACCAAGAGAAGAAAGGTGAATGAAAATTACTTTTTGGGGGAAAACCCACAGTATTTAGTGTTCACAGAAGGAGAATTTTATTCTTCCTCTTTTGAATTTCAAAAACGCACATGGCTTGTGGCCTTAAGGAGAGAAGCACAGGAACAAAGCTGCTTTTGTACTCTATTAAGGTTGAGATTAAAGTCCCTACTGATAAACTGAACATTCTTTAAAAGTGACCAGAAGCAAACAGTGTCTGTTTGCTGCTACTTTATTACAAAGACACCACTGAGAATAGCTAAGAATATATACTATTTGATCTTTAACAGGTTGACCAAATGATTGCAGTTGGCTCCAGTACAAGATGCTTTCTGCAAATTATTGTTTCTGGTTATAAACCTTTATAATATCTCAGAATGAATTATGTATGTATTTCATGTTTTCTTTTCTGTTATCAGCCTTGATGTTCTCATTTCAAGTTTCACCCTAGCCTCCTAATAATGCAATATTGAGGCCATTCAGACACTAATTATGCCACCGTGGCTTTTTTGAAATGACTAAATCAGCATCAGTTCTATAATTATCATTAGCAAGTTTGTATCAGTAGCTCACATCACTTGAAAAGCTTGACTTAAATGATTTGTGAAAGTACTCATCTAATACATTGAACGCTCTCTATAGATACACACAGGTGCTTGCGTTTTGCTTTATGTAAAATAGAAAGTTTGTACATGTATATTGCATGAAATATATTTTCAATACAATATTAAAGCATTTTCATAGCTTAAAATATTAAGGTACATAGAAACACCCAAGATACCTGTGCTTTAAAAGCTCAGTTGGAGTGAGCAGTATAGGAAATAGAAAACTATTGCTCATACTTAAGGCTAGATCTGAAGTTTCCTCATTTGCAGATGTTCAAATAGGAATCTGGCAAAGATGATTGACAAGAAAAAGTATCCAAATGCAATTTCTCGGTATTCTCATTGTTTCTGTTTTTGAATTATTGATATTGCCAGTAGTCATTTGCCATGAAAACAAATCAAGGTAGGTATGGTAAGCGTTTCCTTGAATGCAACACTTTTTATATTTTAAAAAATGTTTACAGTGTGCCATTTTTATAACTTAACAAAATGGCAAACCAATAGAAAAAGTAACTACAGCAAAATGAAAACATAGTGCAAATTAAAAGGTTCATTTTGTGACTAAATAAATAAATGCTGTGTGGAAAAATATTACAGGGAAAAAACATCCGGCCTCTGAGAGGGGAAGCTATGAAGATTCTTTTGTACAAAGGAAAGCTCACCTTAAACCAGGAAAACCTGATCAGAATTTCTGAATTTAGGTCTCTTCAAGAATAGTGGGGCACATCTAAAAGCTTAGCTATTGTACTTCCCAGTGACAATCTTTCTTTTTTAATTTTTAATTTTCATACTACCTAACACTAGATCCTTGTTTTGTACAAAAAAAACTTGTGCCAGACCGTAGTATTTTATGACCTACATTATTACCCTCTGGGTAGTGAAATGATGGTGCCAAACTAATTATTGCTTTGTCTAATTTTAAATCCAGGTCTATGGAGATTAACAGCTTGCACATTAATTCAAAGCACCAACAGCCCACCTCACCTAATGCTGTTTTAAATGAATTAAAAATCCTGTTTAGGAAACTTTAATATACTTGAAATGAAGGGAATTCATGTCTGTATTTTTATTCAGTATATAAAGACTAAATTCACTTTGCTTATTTTACTTGCTCAAACATACTCCAGGGAGGAACTTTTCAGATCTTCAGGCATTTCTTCTCTTGAAAATGAAATACCTGCTACGCCAAAAGCACAGTCTGAGTGGAACTAATTGTGAAGTGGCGATGCTGGTGGGGAGAGGGAGGCAGAATAATGAGAAGAAAGACTATATTCAATTTGAAGGGAAAAACATTCAATTTTAAGGTATTGTCCCTTTTTATATCTTTGACATTAAATGAATGCCTTTAAACACACTGACATTTTGTAACATTACAAAATGAACATGCAGTTTTGAGCAATCAATACAAATAGACCATCTGAAAAAAGTCAAGGAAGCATATCGCCAAACCCTACAAGAAGGATTGACAGGTCGAGGGAACAGAAGATGATGGACCCTCGCAATAACTTCCCAGCTAGTGGCCCCATTTCCAGCCCTGTTAGCTCTATCTTCTTAAAGCAGGGCTCAGATCACAGGGCTCTCTTGCTCAAAAACCTTCGAGGTGGGGGGTATAAGAGGGCTAAAGGGTAATGGAAAAATAAAATAAAAAATTAAAAAATAAAAGTTCAGTTATGCAAGATTAATAAATTCTAGACATCTGGTTAACAACATTGTACCTACAGATGACAACACTGGATTGTATAGTTAAACATCTGTTAAGAGGACAGATATTATATTAAGTGTTTTTATCACAGTAGAAGAAGAAGAAAAACTTCTAGAGTCCTGTTACCTACCAACTGGAATGCAAACCTCTCATCTCAGGACCGAATGGAGGTCCTGAGCAATGCACCCCCAATTCTCACTTCCACCCCCGCTTCCCCTTTGCGCCTGTGTACAACGTAGGCTCAGCCGGATTAGATAGATCACATGCTGCTTCTTGTAAAGGAACTCATAATTTCCTCTGTTGCTGCCTTTGCACATGCCTATTTCATCTACACATCAACTCCTTAATGAACTCAGTAAATATTTATTCAGCATTGCCACTGCTTCAAGCACTGTTGGGGGAGAGGGGTAAATATTGAAGTTACAATAATTGACTGCTCTCAGGAAGCTTACTATCTAACAGGAGTCAAACACTTACTAAGGTACTTTATTAAAGTGTTGTGAAGAGAAGGGGAGAAAGAGACAGAGAAAGAGAGAGAGACTCCTGTGAAAACCTAGGAGAAAGATACTGAAGCCCCCTAGGAAGCCTGGGAAGTCTCCCTGGAGGAGGTCAGTGTTTATGAGAGATAGGCCACAGAAGTGGAGGGAAACCCGAGGGCACAGTGAAAAGCAAGGCAAGCATGGGGCGAACGGCATGACGTACACCAACTGCAAGCGGCTTGTATTGGAGCATAAAGATTGAGACTACCAAGGCCAGGAAAACTGCTCTCTCCATGAAGAACCCATATTTTGTTCTGGACTGAAGCCCTTTATGAGTCACTTACAACACTCACTTTGAACTATATTTATCTTCTTTCATTTAAAAGTGGTTAGTGTTCATTTTCCTTAAATCCTCTGCAATTTCTTTTGGCAATACTTTCAACTATAGTAAGTTCAGTATGTACTTTTCTAAGTGAAATTGAGAATCATGCAAAATCAGAGGTTGTGGCAAATATATGAATACTATCACTATTCGAAGAAAAATGAATGAAAAAACCATAATTCTCAGGTTATTAGAAGAAAACACATTTGCATAAACAATAACAAAAAAAAAAAATCTCAAGTGAACCTATTACTGGATCTTACAGTTCTCTCTCCACTGTAGGATTACATCATGAAGGAGATATATAGACAACTCTAATACTATTTGACAGTATCTGTATTCAAGTGTAATTCTAACAAATTGAGTAATTTTACTAAAATGAGGTCAAGATCTCTGCTAGTTTTGTTTGGGGGAAGGGGAATAAGGACTTCTCAGTAGTCTTAGTTGAATTGAAGTGTAAATGAAGAGTGTTAAAATAAACTTCACTTTTATGGAAACACTTGAATATATTGTGCCAGTAATTTCCATTATGTAATACCTACTTTATGTGAACAATATGGCAAAAATATCTAGGTCTAATAAATAGCTATTAAATTCTGGAAGATTTTTTTGAAACACTGTAGATTGGAAGAAGATATTAATAGTTTAATGTTTCATTAAAATAGTTAATATTTGAGTGTGAAACTATAAAGTGGTACAATTTAAAAATTACATTGTACTGTGTTTAGCATTTCATGAAAAAACGAATATTAAGGCTCCTTAAATCTTGTTCTTGTTTTTTTCTTAAAGCGTCTTGTCACCCTCATCTATGTTCTTTGCTTAGAAAGAACCTTACTCTTTCTGCTTTGCTTTGCTTCTCCTTTCACATAGGTAAAGCACATCTCTGTGTCTCACCTGGGTCACGTTATCTCTAGTTCCATGCAGACAGGCATATGGTCATCTGCAAAATCGTATTCAATATCACCTCGCTTATTTCCTTACCTTTCACTTTGGTTGTTTTTACTCATATGTGTAGAATAAGGACAGGACAGAGTAGAAGAACGCTTCCTCTCTGAATTAGCTTGAGAAGAATACACACACACTTTTTTAAAAATCAGAATATACTGTGTATTAGAAATTCATTATATTTGTCCTCTCTACATTACAAAAATAAAAGAAGTAAGCAACGTGATTAATGCAGTAGGAAAAAGTTAGTCCAATACATTTTGCATTGAATTAACTATTTCCTTGACTAGCCCATCAACTTTCTTTAAAGACTCAATTTTTTTATTCTCGTATTACCACAAGTTTCATAAAATATACTTAGAGACAGATATCAATTGCAACCAGAAATATTTCTCTGGAGTAAAAGCTTTAAAACTAAGTGTAGATAAATATAGTGACTTTTAAAATGCTGTTTAATCATACCACTTTATTAAAGATAGTTTTATTAAAACAATAAAACCCATAAAGAGTGCTAATTTTGCAAACAGAGAATGGATCTTTTTGAAAAACAAAGTTAAGTTGCATCTTCCTTTGGGAAAAAGTAATTGGAGAAATGCAAACTTTATGTAAACCTTTCCCCCCTCAAAAAAGGTTAGAAATAGTGGGATGACACACTCCACCGTGGATCTTACTAGTCACGCAAACCTCATAATGGATATTCTGTTGCATACCTGTTTCCTGGGAGTTTATGTAATTTTGGGCAATTTTAAGCTCTATATAAATACTTACAGTACTCTTTTAAATATTTTCCCTTTCTTTGATTCCAAAATTAATTCCAGTTATTTGTATGTTGAATGATAGATTTTATAACCTGCATTTCAAATGAATATGTCGGAATTGCAAAATGGTACTTATTTATTAATAAACCCCTGCAAATCACACTTCTTCCTGCCCCCTTTTAAAAGTAGGGCTTATTTTGTTTTAGTTATTGGAAATGGATTGTTTTAAGTAAATCATCAAAATACATTGTTTTTTACTCCGTGGATATTCCATTATATGTATTTTATTCAGTATTTTGGTTTACCTGAAGAACGGTAAATTCAATACTATGAATTCAGTGTAAAAGGTTGATGAGATTTTTTTCTTTTAAACGAACAGGGACAGAGAAGTTTTGCTTGACTTGCACAGCACATCTGCTGTGTCTACAGTGCTTCTTGTTGTCGTTCTCGAAATGGGCAATAATTGAAATTGTAAGATCTTCACGGTTGTTGCTGCTGTTTAATTCATCTGTACTGAGTCCAACAGTGACCCATAGATATTTCCCTACACTTACATCTTTGTGGGGAAACCCAGTGGATAACTTTTCATAATATCATTTTCAAAGCTATCTTGTAAAATACAACTAAAGAGGCTTCAGTGTTCTCCGCTACATCAGAATAAAGTTCCTCTGTTTTATCTTGAAGTCTGGTTTAAAAAAATGCACAGAAAGGTCAAATCCATTCCAAAGAGAAATCTCATTCCTTAGAAATACTTAGTAAGATTTTGAATCACGTTTCTTTTGTCTTTTAAATTCTGTCATCTGCCTACATTTAACTAAAATAAATTTTCTTTTTCTTCTTGTTAGCTATGTCTGTTCAATGGCTAGTTTTTCAAAGGTAAGAAAATCACAACCGAAGCAAATTAATTTCCAAGTATATATTTGGTATTTTTAAAATGCCTTACTTCATCATGGAGAGACACAATTTAGTCTTAAATCTACAGCAGAGAAGCAGGGAAAATGTGAAGAGAGTCGGTCCTAAACAAGTATATTTTCTTTCCTAACCTTCAAAGGTAATATTTTCAGCTCGATGAGCTCCTGGACAAATATATAATTTTCCTCTTTCATTCCTAGCTTGGTTGAAATACAGAGGACTGGATGTCCACAAGGCCAAAGTATAAACTTACCATTTCTGTATTAAAGTCATATTTAATGAAAACGAAGAGAAATTATTACCACACTCACTCTTTCTCATTACAATTCCTAAAGAACTTTGCCAGGCATATTATCTCGTAGACATCATGATCAAATGTTATTGTTTGCTTTATTATCTAACTTGGATGGTTGGCTAGTCTAGAATGAAATAGGTTGAAGGCAATACTCGAAGCCTAGAAGTCTGAATGAGGTTCCCATTCAAATGATCCTGGTTGTATGGGGTGGGGCGGGGTGATTAGTAAACCAACTGAGCTTACACTGCATAGTAAGCATCTGGATGCAGCACATTTACATCTTACAAGAGAACCCACAAAACGTGTGTGTTTCTTAAACCTTATGTTCCGAACAAAAGGCTATCTCAGCAACAGACAATCAGCACTGCACTGCTCCCTGGGATGCGAGCAACACACTCAACTGCACATTTCATTCTTCCTCAGCTCCCAGCACTACAAAGCCCCTACTCTCTTCCCACTCCTGGGTCCCAGACTGCTCCCTAGAAGGGGGCTGGGAAAGCAGCCTAAGATCTCTGCCTGCGCACTGGCAGCCCGCACCCGGGGCCCCCAGGCGCTGCGTCCCCTGCTCGAGCCGCCTGGGGGAGGTAGGGAGGGGAGCCGGGGAGCGCGAGGATGGACCGCACACCTAGACACTTCTGATTTTATTTATTCACAGGGAGGCGGAGGAGGAGAACGGGGTTCATTCGGATTTTTTCCCCGAAGTTGCCCATTCTTGGCCGATAAAGTCATTTTCTGGCTGGTGCTGGGGGCCCAGGGGAGCATGTGGGTGAGGTCCCGGCTCCCAGGGGCAGATCCTGTCCTGTGCGCTAATCCAGAAGGGTGGCTAGGGGCGGCCGGGCCGCAGCTGTAGAGAGGGCCAGAGGCTGGCAGGGAGGGGTCCGCGGGCCGGAGAGCCGCGCAACCCAGTCCTGGGCCCTCCAAGGCTGGCTGGGGAGCGCAAAGGCCGGCTGGTCACGCGTGGGAAGGAAAGGCCCCTTCCCCGTGAGGCATCACTCCCCTCTCCCCAGGCTGGGCCGCCCGAGAGTGCAGGCGGAGAGAGCGCCGGGTCCCCGCGCTCGTCATCATGACCTCGGGGCCCCCTCCGGGCCGCGTGAGCGCGTCGGCGAGGCTGGGCGGCCGCCGCGGCCCGGGCCGTGTAACATGACCCGAGCGGCCGGCCGGCCACCGCGGCGCGGCCATTGAGCCCTCCCTGCCCATGAATCTCTGGCGCGTCTCTAGCTCGCTCGCCCGCTCGCCTCCCGCTTCCCTTTCCCCCCTCCGGCTCCGCGGGCTCCGTGCGCCTCTCCCTCGCGGTCCTCCCGCTGCCCGTCTCTCTCCACTGCCCGCCTCTCGCCACTGCCTCCCGTCTCCTCTCCCTCACGGCAGCCTCCGTCTCTTTCTCCCTCTCTCCTTTGAAAACTGATCTTTGGCTCTTAGTGTGAAAGTGATTTGAATTTGGCTCGGCGGCGCTCTGCGCCTGCGCCCAGCCTCTGGCATGCTGGCTCCTTCCAAGCAGCTGTTTTGGGTTTGAAATTCCAACATGGCAGAGGCTGCAGTCCGTCTTCCCTTCAAAAACTTGGAATGATTTCAAATCATAGGCACCTTCACTTAACCCAAGCTTCCATTCATCAGCAAACACATCGGATCGATGCTACGCTAACCTATCGGCTTTTCGCTCCGCGCGTTCAGGTAAGAGGAGCTTCGTAGTTTCCTACCATCTGTTTAAATTTGTTTTTGTTTATGTTTGTTTTATTTTAAAAGAATATAAATAAATCCAAGACCTGTAATAAAAAGAGATCTTCAAGTTGTGTCGTAACCATTAAATTTAATTTGCACTCGTTTCTATTCTGTACGCCAACCTGCTGTCTAATTTCTCTGTACAAAGTAGCACTGAAACATTATAATGCATATTTTTGCTGCTTAATCATTGAAACAATAGTGTGGGATTAAGAGTTCGCGATGGCAAGAATCTCGTTTTCCGCTATATTGGGCTTACTTATTACTATCTTTTTACTTCAAAAATAAAAAAAAAAATAAGAAAGCGGAGCCATAGGGTGGGGCTAGACTTTCTTCGGGAACTAACTTCTAAGTAAATAAGAAGTGTAAATAAGGATCTTGCACACACAAAAAGTTGAGCTTAAATTACAATCTCGTGGCTGGGGGAACGTGAAAATGTCAGCAGATCGGTTGCAGAAAAATGTAAGCACATCATCTTGGAGGGGGTACAGCGTGGTGGGCGTATTGTTGGCAAGGAACGGGAGAGAAAGATGTATAATTTAATGGTATATACAATCCACTGATCCTATTACCATCCTCCCCGGAGCTCTTGTTAGTTTCAATGGGAGTGAGTGAAATTGACATGGACTTGCATTCCTGGTCCTGTGCTTTTTTTCCTTTCTTTCTTCTCCTGTGATCTGAGATCCCCTTTTTGTTGATGTTGCTTTCCCCCTTAATTATATGCATGTAGGTTAAATGAATACCTGACGAAAGGGCCCACGTTTCAAGGCAGTGACATTTGATAGCTGAGAGGAAAAGTGGCTTTAATGAAAAGCAACCTTTGGAATTCCTGCTTGTGAGAAATCCAATTCAGCTTTTTGTGCTGCCAGCAAGAAATGATCAGTAGCACCAGTGTTTATGGTATGTCAGTTTTGGAATTTACTTCCTTTGCATCTAAATAGGAAAGAGAAATTAAATAGCATGATCAAGCAATTGAAAATTCTGCTTGGGAAGCAAATGCTCCTGATATATAATTCTTTTTTAAAAATATGTGTATTTTAACCTGTCCAAATGCTTGTTTATTTTTGGTATCACTTGTTTATATATTTCAGTTTTGATTACTAGATTACTGGAATCTACTTTTATCGGTTTTAGCTATAATCCCAAAGTTGCATGTTACTAGTATTGCACTATATAATCGCTGAAGTCAAATGGTATGTAAATTAGTTAAACTCAGTGTGGGGTTTTTTGGGGAGGGGGCTGGGTGGAGAGGGGAGAGGGCGGGAGTGTGGGGAAAGACTGCTTACTAATGAAAGTATATATATGTACACACACAGAACTGGGTGAATTTTTTTTTCTCAATCTATTAATGCAGTTGGACGATCGGCTCTCTCGATTGCACTTTATGGAGTAATCAGTTCTTCTAAGTGTGTGTGGTTTTCTTTTGGGGGGAGAGCGAGTTATGAAGGAATATCTTTTACATGAAAATAAAAATATATTTTGATTACTTAAAGTCCTTACTACCTTTTAAGGAACAGTGGTAGTTTTTGTGTTTTTTTTTTCCTTTGCTTGCCATCACTTGTCTGTCAGCGCTTTTTACTTTTAACCTGTGACAGAATTAAATAATCAGGCACTGAAATTTACTTTGTTTGAGATCACTCTTTCCTCTTTCTTTTCAAAAAAAAAAAAAGGTCAGATAAATGGAGTGAGAGGGGGTTTTCAATAGCTCTTGTGACCATGCCGTGTGTATACTTCGTGATATTCAATTAAGACTAAGAGGGAACAACAACAACAAAAAGATGCTAAAAGTATTTTGCATAACCAAAGGATACGTCCACTTTAAACTGTTTCTTTTTTGTTACATCTACCCTACCACCGTGCATTCACCCTGAAAAGAGAGAAAGAAGGAAAGGGAGAATATGAAAGAAACAAATAGCAGTGGGGCAAAGCTGCCAGGGGTCTGTAATGTGGCCGTGGTTACTGCTCTCTCATAACACAACTGTGAATACAAGGAAAGAGACTACAGGAGCCGATCCGCGACACACACTTCTGGGTGGACTCTGGTGACTGTTGAGCTAAACACACACCGCTCTTACATGATAGGAAGGATTTGATTGAATTTTGCATTTGGAACTTGTTGACTTTGAAGCGATCAATAAGAAGACTGTTTATTTTAGATGCACATAATTTGCCCTGAGAAATGTTTTAAGGAGGAGAGAGCACAGCTTTTCTTCCCCCGGAGCTGTTGGAGCGAATGGGATTGCCAGATGGGCGATTTCCCTCTGTGATGTTAAAGCTGTAATATATATTCAGAGCAGATTGGGCTGCTGCCTGTGATGAGGAGGATATTACATTTATAAATTTTAAATCGGAGCTCAGACAATGTGCTGAGAGCAGAAATTGGATGGTTTGACTGTTTACCTCACTGATACTTTAACTGTGATTTCTGGGTAGTAGTAATAATAATAATAATTGCAATAATACGTAAAAAACACATTGGGTCAGGCAATCAAATAATTCATGACATTTAAGAGTAGATTTGTGTGTGTAAATTGCCCCCCACCCAGGCTCTGCTTACTATTAAATAATAGTCACATAATTTATTTCCCTGAGTGTTTAAATGCCTGTTGTGCAAATGATGTTCACTCAGGAGCCTTGTTATCATACAGTAGAATTCTGGGAGAAAAAGTTTATATGTATGTCTATAAAGTAGACACTTGTGTATATGTATAAAGTGGCATTAATGGCTCCTATTTTGTAATTCTGTTACTCTGATTATTTTTAGATTGTGTCTCAAATGTGTGGCCTAAAGGAACCAGAGCTACAAACCTAAAAGGCTGGAAAGTGGGCAAGTGCTGACACTCTGGCAGCTCTGCTGTTGCAAATTAAAAGTGTGTTGTGGTCAGGAAATGAAAGCTACAATGTCTCTTTTGAACAAGTCGTTTATCAAGAGAAACATCTATCAGGGACTGCCTTGTCACATTGATCCTCTAAAAGTTAGGTCTGAGGTGGAAGCTGCTTTGATGTTTTTGATCCTAAATTTAATACAACAGAAAAAAAAGCAAGGATATTTTGACCAGAATAGATTTTTTAAAAATGTTTCCTGGGACCAAGATCTATTTATTAGTATTGTACTATGTGTGAAGTTTTTTGGACACAACAGTTGAAAGGTTGAAGGGGAAACCCCAGCCTTTATAAATGGCTGGTTGTTAAAATATATATTTGTAGTGCATTCAGCTATGGCTGGCTTCTTGGTTCACATGGACATTTTGAAAATAGATTGCATTAAAGGGAAAATTATCTTGAAAGTGTGTTTTGGAGCAATTTGCAGAGATCAGAGTTTTCATTCATTCAAATTTCAGAGTTGCCTTCTTCCTTTCTTCCTTCTCTTTTAATCCTTCATTTCTCTTTCCTGTCTTCATTACATGTGTGACATATTAGCTTTTATTTGGAACATAAACATTTTTCTATAAAAACCATCTCCCCAAAACATGCTTGCTCACATCATGTCTATTGTTTATTAATTGTGCCAGTGGATGGTTATCAGTATAATTAAACTACATGGACTCACAAGGCTTTCAGAACTTCAGCTTAAAAATATAGGTAGGTAACAGATTAAATATACTATATATTCTTGAATACGGAATATGTTGCGTGTGTTATTCAAATGTTAAAAGGTATTATTAAGAAAATGACCAAGTTTTAAAAAGGTGGTTTCTTTCTTTGTGTGCATGTATGTGTATGTGTGTGTGTGAAAGCTGTTAAAAGCAGCCTGCTTCATTTTGGAAGGCAAAGACATGAGAGAAGTGTTTCTTCTTTGAAATAGAGTTTTGGGATACTTGTCTTCTACTGTTGGTGGGTACTCGCTAGTTCATATGGGGCTGTCCACAACTAGGCTGATAGACCACAAAGAGTGTGGTGGGAGTTTGGGGAAGTGTAATACTTGCTAATTAATCATGTCTGAAATGAAAGAATCATAGCAGGGTAATAAAGTCTCATTGTTGTTTTCCTGGAAGAGGCTAAGACTTCTGTTTGGAAGCTGTGTGTGTGAGTTGACTTGCTTTTCTCTTTTCTTAAAAAGACAGGGTTTATAGGGTCTTTTTGGATTTATTTCAGGAACCATCTTTTTTTAAATTTTTTTGAAAACAGAATAGTTTTCTTTCTCCTGGCTGTACCAAATCAGTGAGATTCTTAAAATTGTCTCTGATATCTTCTGAGTGAAAACAGAGTGTTTTTCTTTAGTTATACGAAAGACTCCAGCTGCTAAGTTTCCAGTACCATTTTTTTCCATAAATAGTAAAATCCTTTTTTATTTCTGTTTTTATTCATGTGAGGCAGAAATTTTGAAAATCTTTTTGTAGGCAAGGTACTTATGACAGACATACAGGAGAGCAGAAATTTCATTAATTACTTTTTGATAGCACAAGAGTATGGCCAGAGGGAAGAAAAAAGTAGTATTTCCAAGAATCTGTAGAGAAAATCTTTAGAAAACTTGAGATTTCTAAGAGAGTTTAAAAATATTAGCTACCTGAGAAGATAAATTAATAATGTCATTATAGGTAAATTCTTTCTTTTTCCACTGACTTTTGGACTGTTACCTTTTAGAATTTAATATTTTATTTTCTTTTTAATTTAATCGTCATTGTATTTTTTTCCATTTAGTCCCCTTCTCCCGCCACCCCCCAGCTATGACCACACTGGTGTTCCTGTCCACAAGTCCTTTTCTTGCTCCGTTCCTCCACCCCCTCGCCGCCCCCAGCTGTCATCCTGCTCTGTCTGTGAGACGTCCCGAAAGTTTATAGTGGCTGCAACATTTTTCAAAATTGTACCTTAAGGTGAAGACGGGTATGCTAATGATTCCCTATTTTTGTCTGTTTAGATGCCTTGAATGATTGCCTCATTAAGTAGTCGGTTTCATTGGTCCCAAATCAGCAGAATTGCTACGTGTATTTGAAACACTCGCAGGCTCTTCTGTTTTTTACTTTCTAGTTTGTTCCTAGAACCTGGTTAGAAATATTTAATAGAAATGTTTGCTGTTTTGCCATGGATCAATATGTTTTAGAGTACAGATGTCACGCACTACCTTTTATAAAGTACCGCATTTATTGTTGTAGAGGTAATACATTTAATTACCAAAAATTTAAATTGGTTTATGAATTTTTGATTGGGAAAAATTGTTCTGCAGACATTTGTGTGAAATATTGACGAATACTACTGATCAATAAGACTTGATTAATCAGCATACATGCTTTTATATCTTGAGTCATTGATAAACCATAATAAATGGCACAGTAAACCATGAAACTTTGTTTTCAATAAAAAATTAATATAATTGTCACTTTCTTTTGGGATATACAAAAGCTAATATTTTATTAAAACCAATTAAACTTAGAAGATATTTTTAGGAACTACCTGGAAGACTGCAGATCCAAAAATTACTCCACCTTTCAATTATCTTTTACCTCTCCCTTTCTATCTCACACCCACGGATTCCATCTCAAGTTTTTGTCTGTTAAAAATGAAAGACTTTATTTTTTCAAAGACTGAAAACAAATTCCTGTTTATAAAGTACTTTTCATGGTTGGATTTTATAATTGTATTACTTTTTTCCCCCTAAACTTGCCTCTTTATTATTAACTTTTCATTTAGCTTATGGTAGAAATTGCAAGCATAGGTGCTCTGGCATGATTGTTGATTTGTGATCCTTTTGATGGTTTTGATGGTATCATTTAAATGGCAATTGTACTTGAGGAATGCTTGCTCCAAGAAATGCAAAGAGTGGAAATAAGGGTAGGCAAGAATAGGGTGAGAGTAAACTGAACTGATGAGTTTGAAACAAATCAAGAGCAGGTGGGTATGCTGAGTTTCCTCAGGGCAGCACCACAGATGCCTGCTCAGGAAGCTCTGCTTCAGCACCACACATGCGTACGGTACCTGTTGAGGATAGTTGCAGCTGAGAGACTGAGGCAGCACAAAAGATAGGTGATCAGAAGCCCTCGAAACATGAGATATCATATGGCACTTTCTGATAATAATATTTACATATTCCGTGCAACAAATCTGCTTGTTGTCTTGTTACTTGCATATTGACACTTCACTTAACATTGCATATGGTAGGCTGTCATTTCAGGGTATATGAGAAGCAGTAAATTCAAAGGAGAATTTTAATCAGACATATTTATGTTAAACATAAATGTAATAGATATGTTTATTTATATTTTAGCTACCGTGATTTTCACAAAGCATAGATAGTATCACCGCCTCCAGTCATTTTTAAAGCTGATATATTTTGAAAGTAGAATGATGATTTATCATGAAAGCCCAAAGTTAAACTTTTTTTAACATTGCAACTCAACTTCAGTGTATATGTTTTTATATTAGGAAGTGTTTTTTAGAAAGTATTTTTTAAAATGATCTTGAAAAATTTTCAGCTTCTTAGGATTTTGTTCCCATTTTTATATCACGGGTAGCTTTTATTAAAAGTTATTAGTGATATATAACTTAAAAAGAAGATTTTTTTTTTACTACGGAATACACCGTGTACAGTACATATAAAATGTTTTTTTCCCCGGTATCTTAATGTAGAAAGTAGCTTTACTCAGATCCTTTATATACAGTTATTCTATTCCACTTGTGGATATATTTCTGACAAGAGAACAGAAACTGAATTTTACTTCACCCACCGGAAAAAAACATCTTATTTTTCCTAATTCAACTAATGTTCGCTGTATGTCAATTGGATGCTTTTTAAGCAACTAAAAATTGATTAAATGCCATATACATATGACAGTCAACTCATCCGAGAACGAGTGATTTCTGCTTGCATGCTTTGTTTCGTGAGGAAATATTATTCGTGGAAATGATAACTTTCAAAATAGAATTTTAAAAGTAGTGTAGTGTAAAGCCATTGATTTCTAGATGTTGCTGTAAACTTTTTGCTGTTCTTTTTTTTACCATCAACACATATTGTCACTTTCACCTGGGACTGGCTGTGCAATTCTGGTGCTTGATGCAAAATTAAAATGTGGGGCACCTTGTTGAAAAAGGATTAAGAACTTGAGACAGCATCAGTGGAGCATGAAACCAAGTGCAGGGCCCTTCGGAGTGGGGGACCCTGTGGGCCTGCAGCGGACTCGGGGGCGGTGCAGCTAGCCTTGCCTTCACAGCCCACACGCTTCTTTCTGGAGCCTGCTTTACGGAAGTCACTGGGTTTCCTACTTAGAGGCAGACTGCCCTGCAGTGATTCCATGTGCCTCTGTCTAAAGAGACACCAAAGGTGGTCCAGTAAGAGACTTGAAGGGAACATGGACCTTTAGGTGTCTTCTGCTTTTTGTACACATGAAGTGGTGACTTAAATTTATTTTCCTTTATCTCATGTTGCCTTTTCTTTGATACGGGCCCCCTTAGGTCACATGAATTTGGCAAATATTCTTCAAAGAAACTCTGTATGTTGTAATTGTTTGCACACAGGTATTACCTATGTATGTATTCCTCAGGCGCAGGATGACTGGGAAGGGGGGAGCGCTTCATTAAGATTTGTAATAAGAACCCGAGAGTTTCTCAGTTGGCATGCACTAACACTGCCACGCCTGTTCTCAAGCACAAGTAAAATAAGTAATTTTAATGTGGAATCCTAAATTATCTAAAAGCAGGAAGTCTTGACTATTAAAAAAGAAAACACTACTCTGAGTGCTAGTCAGGGGAAAGGGGCAGTCACAAAATTCAGAATCTTGGTATAACAGTGGCAGCAGTGTAGCTGTACAAACACGTGCAGACAGATGTGGCACAGATGAAAAGTAACTCTTTGCATATAAATACAATATAACTTTGCAGTGCATCATATTCAAATTGTGAACTTGGTTTCTGAGCTTGGATGGGAATAACCCCAGCCCCCCTGAGCCATGTAGTCACCCTCGGTGACTGCTTTCCCCGTTGCTGTGAACGTTCCGTGTTGATGGATGGACAAAACGATTATGTTGTTGCTTCCCAAGATACTTCTCAATGAGATCAAGCTTCATATTGAGATACCTAAAACTAAGTTTTGAAGTCAAACAGCTTTTTCAAATCAAAACTGAGATACGATGGAATGTCCAGCAAGTAATGGATCTGAGTGCACTTGAAGTTGCACCATTTATTTTCAAAAGATATTTCTCACATCAGATGACTCTGCCAGGAAGGGAAATATCAAAGACCTCAGAAAAGCAACTGTCCATTTATGTAATCCAAGACTGGGGTGAGGATGGGGGGCTTTAAAGAGATTTCTGAAGAAGAAAAAATGGAACTTATTTTGAATGACTTGTTAGACTCATGAAGAAAAATACTATATATGAGACCTCCTAAGAGGAAAAAATTCTTTGCCCTTTGTAAGAACAAGGCATTGCACTTTCAGTTGATATGTACTTTAATGAAAGAAAGCTTGGAAATAAATATTACACCGCTCTCCCATTTAATTATAAATTCACCCCACTGTTTAGGAGCCATTTGCATTAAAGACATGGTAAATTTGAAATATTTTAATAAGTAGTTAGTCACAATACCATTTTTTAAGTGAATCTTCTTTTTTTTAAAAAATACTGATTTTTAGAGAGAGAAACATCAATTCGTTGTTCCACTTATTTGTGGATTCATTGGTTGATTCGTGTACATACCCCGACTGGGGATTGAACCCAAAACCTTGGCATACCAGGACTATGTAATAACAAACTGAGTACCCAACCAGGACCACACTATATAGTTTTTAATGGTTTTATGTTATATAACCTATCTACAAATTTTTCAATATAATTTGAATTGGGATCCTTCTACTTCCACCTTCTATGCTTTCGTATGTTGTATTTTCATGGTAAGTCTTTGGCTTTAAAAAGGATTAACCCTGTAATCTGGGTAAATATGTGGCAATATAGTGCATTGGTGTGCCGAAAATAGCTATTTTGTTTTTTTCCTATTCACTTCTTCTCCCTTTCCATTTCAAATTGAAGTTAAGAATGTGAACTCTTTCTCTTACACCATATACTGGAATGATGTTACATTATAAATCTTGAATTAGGTATGATTCACTGATTTTAATCTTACAAGATAATTATTCTAAGTAGTGTAAAAGGTTCCCTTTTAAGATAGAAGACATTTTCATTACAACCCCCATTTTAGATTAAAGACAACTAAATAAACAGAGGATTATTACTTTTTTAAGCTTAATAAGTCAATAGTTTTGAGTTTATGTACATAGATGAAGAAATAATATGGGTAGGGCATTCTTACTGTTTGCAAACTTTTACATGCTTTTGATAAATTTTACTGCTCGGAATTACATGAATCTAAAGGAATCTTTTAAATAAAAATTACAGTTTTGATGAACTACATGGAATAAGCTTGTGTGCATGTGCACAGATACATTTCTTTGTGAAGGTATCGATGTCAGGAACGCTTTTGGTATTTTCTTTATGAGTAATTAGGTTAAAGGGGTTAGTTAGAAAATGTATCCTTTCCTGGAAAATGAAAAATTACATTCAAGCAGAAATAAAAGAGTTGAACATAGTAATGAACTTAAGTACTTAAAAAGATATTTTATGAGTCATTTTTAAAGAATAATACCCAATATGTAACTTGTTAAGAATAATAGCCATTTTTTACTTTTTAAAACACATCTGTATTAAAACTGACTTTCTGTTCATGAGTCACAAATCTGGAGTCAATTTTAGGCCCAATTTACAAAAGATGTGGGTCTAATCCTCCTCACCCACCCCCGTCTTCTGTGGTATCCTAACCAGTAGTGCTGGTGCAAAGTCTCCCTTTAAAGAGATATTTTCATTTGCATTATTCAGGAGATTAAGCAACATTTTTAAGTGGAATACTGATATGACCCAAACATAGCCACAGGGTCCCCAAATGGTCAGTATCCTTGTCTGACCAACTAGAAGGATAAAAAAATACCACCGGCTTTGGAATTTTATATCTCTACATGAAAAATGCTTGTTCCTTCTCTGGGGAGATTCTAAATGTACTAAGAATGTACATTTAAATGGTGTGTTTCATAATTGGGAAAATGTGCTTTATAAAATTTTAAGAGTAGTAATCAACTAGTCATCAGTGTGAGTTTCCTTATCAATGTTAAAAGAGTAGAGCACTAAAGAATCTTATTCAGAAATACGTAGATGCTTAGACTGAGCTAGTGTCTTTCTAGAAAGAAAAGTTCAGTATATATGCACAATTCCTTCGGGGATTTTTTTTTCAAACAGGGGTATGATATCTCTAACAATAACATTTAAGCAGTCAAAGTATCGGGAAAAAAATATAATATTGAAAGTTCTTTATCATGCTTTGTTCTTTTAATAAGCTCCTCAATAAGTGCATACAAGGCATTAATGCTTGTTTTATTTTAATTTTTGTCTTGTTTTATGCTCAAACTAAAAAGATCCTAAGAGGAAACTGTTTTGTACTGTTTGCTTTAAGAAATAACCAGTGAGAACAGTGAAACGTGTGGTATAGGATTGTTCATAACGATGGGCAGAAATCCCCAATTTTACCCCAATGTAGTTCTATTTCCTTGGAATCTACCCTACTATACCAGAATGCCACTATTACTAAGGTATCATCTGGGAGGTGTTGCTGATACATAATTTAATGCACATGTGTACCTAAAATACATATATTTTTATATTTATCAATCATTTCTACCAGCCAACTGTGCAGTTGTCCGTGTGCTTCATGTCAGGGAGAAAAAGGTTTTCTTCCCATTTTGCTATTTGCAAACTCATCAAGAACTGTGCTGCCTCATCCGTCCTCCCACTGCTGGGATCCAATCTCACCCATACCTGTGTACTGTTTTTAGGGGCTGAGTTTCTGTTTTTTAGTATTTATCTATAGGACTGCTTATTACTTGATCATCTGGAAATCCAATTTTACTGGAGCCACTGGAATATGATATTTCGGTCACGAGGAGGCAGTTTGCATTAATTAAGAGGGTATTGAGTTGTGTGGCGGGAAGTATAGCAACAGTTATTGGCATGGACAGAAGGTGAAAGCCAACTTGTGGGAATGGGGAAATAGCTAAAGGAAAAAGAAATTAAGGAAGTTGATGAGGAAAGCTAAGGGTGAGGACTGTTTGCCTATGACTGTTGGTAAAAATGATATTGACAATTTAAGAATATATGCACTCCTATGTTCGTTCCAGCATTGCTTAAAATAGTCAAGATTTGGAAGAAGCCCAAGTGAGTAGATTAAAAAAATAATAAAACAAAACTGTGGTACATTTACACAATGGAATACTACTTGACCATAAAAGGAAGGAAATTTTACCCTTTGTGACCACATGGATGGACCTGGAGAACATTATGCTGAGTGAAATAAGTCAGTGAGAGAAAGCAAGTGCCATATGATTTCACACATATGGGGAATCTCGTGAACAAAACGAACAAGTAAAGTAGAGACAGACTCGCAGATAAAGAGCAGGCTGAAAGCTGTGGAGGGGGGTTGGGGGCTGGGAGGGGGTGTGGAGAGATCGAGCAACCAAAAAAAGAAAAATCTCATGGGCACAGACTGCAGTGTGGTGACTGGCTGGGAGGAGGGGGAGGAGGGGGAGGAGGAGATGGGGGACGAAGGGTCATGGTCGGGGATTTGACACACCACGCAGTGTACAGAGGATGTGCTGTGGAACTGTGCATCTGAAACCTGAATAATTCTGTTAACCAGTGTGTCACCCCAATAAGTTCAACAAAGAGGGGGAATAAATACATCTGAATAAAATTATATGAGAAACCTGATCATTTCTTGTGGATTAGTGACTAATACATATTATATAGCACATGGCACTATAATGTAAACAAAATATATTCTCAATTTTTTAAATGGTAGGTTATGCATCAAATCTTGAATATATGGAATTTGTGACTACACCAATTAAACCAATTATTCTCCCTTCTTCCATTTATAATTTGAAAAAGTATAAAAATATACATGTCTTTAAAGATGATTCATATTTCCCAGTCTCTTTTTCTTCCTCGGCACACTCAGTTTGGTTTGTCCACAAATGAAGTTACAGGAGAACATCCTTTGAGGGTTGAGGTATACCATTTTTAAGGCTTATTTTGGAAAATTATAAGAAGTGCAAGTCATTAAAGTAGATAGATATATAATTTGATTTGATTCGAGCGACAGTAAATTTTATGTATCTACTCTGTAAGTGCTAGCTTGTGTCTTAACAACCAAAACAATAAATCTTGTCTAGCCCTGTCTCAGACCAGTTAAATGGCAGTTTGGGGGATAAACGGTTTCTCTCGAGCTCCCCCAGCGATCCTGATGTACGTTGGGATCGAGAACCACTTCTCTGAACTAAAAATTTATACATGAGATCTTAAAACATTTTGACTCTTAAAAAAAAATAATTCTTCCTGGTTTGAAATCATAAGAGCTAGAGGTGTCTATTCAGAATTGAATGTACTAATGTAAAATTCAACAACAGTTTTTTTTTTTTTTTTTTTTTTTTTTAATTTATTTATTTTACAGAGAGGGGGAAGGGAGGGAGACAGAGAGGGAGAGAAACAGCCATGTATGGTTGCCTCTCACATGGCCCTCACGGGGACCTGGCCCGCAACCCAGGCATGTGCCCTGACGGGGAATCGAACCGGGACCCTCTGGTTCCCAGCCTGCGCTCTATCCACTGAGCTACACCTGCCAGGGCAACAACAGTTTTTGAAGTATCTTGAGAGCATTGCCACCATGCTGGAGGAGTAACTCAGGAGACTGACCGTGGTGACAAAAGTGTCAGTAGAAGTCAACAGTCTCATGTTTGTGACTTTTGGTAAGTCACTCAGCTTCAGTTTACTTTTTTATACAAGGCAAGTTGATCACATGACCATTAGTATTTTTTTTTTTTAAGATTTTATTTTTATTTTTAGAGAGAAGGGAAGGGAGGGAGAAAGAGAGGGAGAGAAACAGCAATGTATGGTTGCCTCTCCCATGGCCCTCACGGGGACCTGGCCCGGAACCCAGGCATGTGCCCTGACTGGGAATCGAACTGGGACCGCTTGGTTCCCAGCCCGCGCTCAATCCACTGAGCTACACCAGCCAGGGCTGACCATTAGTATTTTTTCCAGTTCTATATAATTCTTGGTGGCTTGGTCATGGACTAGTGAGCTTGAGTACCTTGGAACCTTGCTAGTGACCGGTGGCTGATGGAAACGATCTTTTGTGTCTGCTTAAAAACTCCAGAATTTGCCTTGCTCACAGTGATGGAAGCTCAAGGATGATGTGTCACTTTGTTAAGCCCTTCAGAGGAACGGTAACCATTGATTAAATATGCTTACTCATTCGTTCCAAGCCATGTGTCAGCAATTCTTATATCTTGAGAGTTGATGAGTAGTACTCAGCCAATGCTTTTTCCCTGTAAGTGATATAAATTGACTGACAGGTACATTAACTTAAGCGGTAGTGGAGTTAGGAACTTCAAATCCATATCTATCTATCTATCTACATCTATATCATCTATATCTATATCATCTATCTATATAAATTAGTATGAAAGTTGGATCTTTATCAAACCAAAAGCAATCTTATATTATCTGTTTTATCCGTCACTAGTCTGTGTTCATCTTCTTACACCCTGAAACGCTCTTCTCCACCTGTGGAGACGCTCCTGTAACTTTGATAGCTACCTGAAATGTTGCATCATCTATGTAAACGTCCCTGAGCGCCCCCGATCAGGATCCATTTCTTGATTCCCTAAGCACGTAAAAAATCTCCCTTCAATACTTTGTCATACTTTTTCTTCTACTATTGATTGCTGGGCATTTTCACCTCTCATTTATGAAATTATAAACTCTGTGAGAGCAGATCACATTGAATTCTTTTTTTTTTAATTTTTAATCTTTCCTATACAGTGCAAGACCCATAATAGGTATTCAATAAATGTTTGGTGAGTTGAATTGTTAAAAATGTAGGAGACTTTCACTTGGTTAATATTTTTATTATTCTTAGTCTTAGAAAGTGGGAAAATGCTTTTAAAAATATTTAAGGAACAATTATATTAAAATTGCATGTTTCATTTAAAAATGAAATTTCTATATTCTTCATGTAATTTAATTACCAAAAGGTTTTATAACTTTGAAAAATAGTTTTATGATTATGTACCTGGAAAAAAAAAGAGTTTACAGTCACTTATTCTATTTTTTATATCTCTGGATTGGAGAACATTTAAACTATTTTATAGAGACAAAACATTATAATAATATCTTTCAAAAATCTATAGTCTATTTTGATTGTAGGCAGTAACAAATGGCTTGAAATCACTAAGCTCTCCATATTTAAATTTCTTCCTTTTTGTGTTTTCTGTTAGAAACATTTGAATGTTTAGAATCATAAAATATTGGATGAGGAGTTGAAATCAACTTCTTACCAACATAAGGTTGATTGACAGTTGGTTATTTAGCTTTTGGTTGAACACAGGAAATCAGCGCCTCATAAGGCATGCCTTTCTATTTTGTTCTTTCTCCAGCTAAGTAGGTAGTGTGAGACTATGTGCCGGGCTGTAAACAGATTTCCCTGGCAACATGATGGTGCTTATAGTAATAAGATAGGAGATGCAAACTAGCTGATCTGCAGTCTGTATGATAACTTTTGTTGACTCTGTAGTTTGTGAATATTTTTGGTTACATTTTAATTGGCATATTTTAGTTCTATATTTAGGGTCTGACACTATTAATTTATTTTGTACTAAATACTGGCCAGTAAACAATTTAGTTGGGGTTATACCCAATGACCCTGTCTTCTAATGGTTCAATTGCATTACCAGTTTGGTTTGTGTGCTTGTGGAAGGGTCAGTTTCTTTCTCAAACCTGTCACTAATGTTGCAACAAATAGCATTACAAAATTTTCTAAGGGAAATTCAATTTGACCAAATGTTGAGATTGTAATGAGTTAGTCAACAGTATTTTACAAGGCTTCTATGTTATATTTGTGTATTTGAACATAACGATAGATGTACCAGGGAACAGCACTTGTTCATAAGGCTGCATGACAGAACTCAAAAAAAAAAGCTCTGTTGTCATTCTTTTAAAAACACAATTTTAAGGAAGCTGATATCCATTACTAAAAACTCAGCAGTTTACTTCCAATTTGGGCTATTCAGATTTGAAAACTTCTAGATACTATTACCATTTCCTTTTGAAATCTAGATTCATCTCCTGTTACATAGAAGAAAATATCTACAGTGGTGACTGTTGAACCTGGATTATTACAAAGATATGCCACTAAGTAAGCTACACTAGACAAATGTTGCTTAGTTAATTACATGCAAACACTGTATCTTCATCAAAGAGTTTCAGTAGTAAAGAAGGATAGTACATTGTAGGTACAATAATACAGGTTGTGAAACCTTATGTTAAATGTAACAAAAGCATTTTTGCAGTTTGACTACAACAATCTATTTAGTTCTTTGTTAAATCTACTCTTCTGGTTTCCTGGAAAACATTAGTAAACTTCAAGCAAGTTAAAATTGCTTAAACATAAATTAAAATTCATGAAGTTGAGAGTAATGGCTGTGAATTGTAAAACCTTATGATGGTGACTTGCCAACAACCAAACTAAAGCAAGGAAAGATTTGAAAGGCTTAAAATTATACCTGGTTCATGATGAGACATGTGTGGGGTTTTAAACTCAGTTGAAGGTCTGTATACAGATTCTTCTCACCTAAAATGTCAGCCGTTTTCCCTTTAGTTCTCTCAGAGAGGAGGAGGAGTGACTGCCTGGAGACAATAGTGATGTAAGTTGGTGGCCACACAGTAGGAGCCCTGGTTAAGAGCCATTGGTCAAAGGGTTATTTTCTTGCCCTCATAAGCATAGTTGACAGATTTTAGTCATTGAAATTCTTGTTAGGTCTAGATGTGGCAGTTCTTAAAGAATAGGCTGTTTATTTGTCCTCTTGGCTTAAAATCTGAAGTGAAACTTAAAATTATTTCAAGGGACTACAACTGTGTGTGTGCAGTTGTGTGTGTTCAGTAGAGAAACCCATGAAACAGGTGACAGCGTGGATAGCCCTTTCCTTTGGAAGGGACCGATGGCAGCTCTAATCAGACACCGTTGAAGTGAGCCAATTTAAATCTCACACCAGATTCTTAACTAAGTGGCCCAGGATGTGGGCCAGGAGCTGGAACATATTTGTTCTTTAAAGATAGGTTTGGCATAGTCTTTAGTTCTCGAAACTAAACCTCACTTTAGTTCAGTAAACCTCACTTACAAGAAGTTAGTTAAAACTAAAATTAAAAATGGATATTAAGGTATTGTTGACTCTACAGTGGCTTGAATATATTTATCATATGTGCATGAAATTTTTAAATGGGTTCTTTGGATTAGATTAAAACAGTAATCACAAATAAGTCACTGAAAATTTGCTTTTCTGATAAGGTCGTTTTCTTGGAGTGACCGGCCAGGCCTCCTTTTAGCGCTCGGGCTTTGTCCAAGGGTTGGTTTAGTCATGCACACGTCCTTGAAAGAATGGAGCATCTTTCACAACATTTTGTACAAGCGAAATCAGATACTAGTTTTTATTGTAGAACGAAGCTTACAAATGTTTCTCTTTAAAGACATTTTTAATAGAAACAGTAAGGTATAAATCATTTAAGCAATTACCTGGACATTGTGGAAATGGGGCTCAGCTTGTTCTGTAGCCCCAGATGTTTCCAGATTCCAGTAATAACCTGGTCCAGATATTTACAGCTTAATTTTCTGTGCATGTGTACTTGTCCTCAAATGGCTCCTATTTCCCATTTTCTGTTGGACAACTGGGCCACTTAGAGGTAAAGAAAGTGATTTCAGCTTGGGTGATGACAAACATTAATGGTTATAATAAGTTGCTTCTAGAAACTTTGATCACTTAAAAATATATATAGTGGCTAAACCCGAGAGGATTTTATACTAAGAAATAAAATAAATTATTCAAATGGCATTTTCCTTTATGGATGGGGATGGGGAGAACAGCCTCCCTCATCCCTCAAAATTATATTTAGAGATAAAAGTGATTTTTAAATGTATCTTCTGGCACTGGTTGGGTTATCATGCAGGCTGCTAGTCTTCCTCGCCTCACTACTCCGGTTTTTCTTGTTCTTACTAGAAGCTAAACAAATGGAAAATAATGATTGGTAACCATCTGCTGTGCAGAAATTTCACATATAGCAGTTAACTCTATTTTATAAAACAAGACCAAATGAGTGAATTATACTGTTGCCAGTAAATAGCAACATGCAGTAGAGCTGCCTTTGGACAAAGCAGGAGCATAGGGAGCCAGCATTTCATTATGGGAAGTCAGTTTGCTGGGCTGTGGGCTGAATATGCCCAGGCATTTATGTGTGTGATAGCGCATGTGTTCATGTGTCTGTCCTGCGTGTATGAAGAGAATGGCTGCGTCCTCTCTACCTGTTCCTGTGACTCTATTCTTGCCCCTGTAATTCTAGTCCAGTAAGTCAGAGTAATATAGAGTCAAATAAACCAATCACATCATCTTATATCCATTTATTTGCTTAAAAAATAAAGTCTAAATCCATAGTCATGCAGAATGAAGATTTGTAAAAGTATGTCAGCTTCGGATCAGAATCGTGATTTTCCTAAGTGTTACGTATTATAATGACCGGCGGCTAGCCAGTGCCGCTCTGAGTCATTCTCATACGTTACCCTCTGCCTAAAGCATACCTGAACTGGAAATCAGATCGAGTGTATGTCTAAAAGATACTGACAGGCAATGATTATTCATAGAGTTGCTATTGAAGTATGGATGCTGTATTGAGGGAAGGCATAATGGAATAGACAGAAGTAAGTGGTTACAAAGAATTTATTCAAACAGACCAGGTAAGGCCTGATTTTAGTTGTCCATGTAATCAATCAATCTCTCTCTCTCTCCCCCCAATCTGTTTACTATATCAATATACTTAGACACTTAAAACATACATATTCTAACTGTCACTTATTTGGTACTGGGATTTTGCCGTACGGCACGAGAAGTTGTTTGAAATGGGCAGTATATTGAGTTCAAAGGACCCACACAGTTCATAAATTCTCTGGTGTCTACTGGATTTTTCATCAGGGAGACTTCCAATAAAAATGATCTATTTTAGAAATAATATTGTTTAGTAGGTTGAAATGTGGTGTAATAAAATTAGACCTTCAGTCTTCTAAAGTTACTACTTAGATGGCACCCTTGGGATGGTAAAATGGCTGTATAAGCAGATGAATCAGACAGTTCCACTGATGGGTACATTTGTCAGTCTCTGTTACAGATATAATATATTCTTATATCTGTAATCCTGACACTGTTACATCCAAATGAAATCAACATGAGGTTGTCATCTTTAAGCAAATATGTTAAGTGTTGTCTTTTGTGCTTTAGATTTGAAAGAAAGGGGCCCAAGGGAGGCAGCATCATGCAAATGGAACAAATCCCATTTCTTCTGAGCTGTGCTGTTTTCCCCTCCATGGCAGCTGGCTGTGTTATCTTTGTGTGTTTCTCTGAGTGCTGACAATTCTTTCAGTGATCTAAGTTAGGGCACATTAGAAAGTGGAAGCAGCTGTCTGTCGCTATACTGAGAGACGTGTTTGCTCTACTGCAAAGATGAAGGACCATGAATCCTTGACACACTCCCCCCCTCCCCCCGTACTTTCCAACATGATCAACATTCAGACGCACAGATTGTCTGCTTGGACAGTTTTTTGTTCTGACTGACAGCATCTGGCATAGACAAATTTAAAAATACATAGCATGCCATGCTTGGAATTGGAACATCCCTTCTTTATTAATCTTCTCATTTAAACCATTCATTTACATTTCAAGAAAGGTTACAGCTTGATATGGTTGAAACGTTGATTTTTAAATGAATAACCTTCTAATGAAATGTCTTGAATGAGTACCAAGCAGCTACTGTTCATTAAAAATTACACCCGATTAACACGGCCTTGAAAGCCTGAGAGGAAAAGGATTTCTTATTGTTTTAATCCACAGTGCAATCCAGTGTTTACCTTTCTACCACAAAGCGAACAGAAATGATGCCTGCGCTGGCAACACTCCTGATATTGAACACAACTATGATATCACCCTTAAGCCGGCAAAACACTTGGCCTTGTTTAATCAGCTTTCTTTCCCTTGGAAAACCCCCAGAGGTGTTAAAAAAAATTAAATATCACCAAAATATGCCTCTTTCAAATCCTCCCTTTCTTCATGTCCCACCCCTCCCCCACCCCAAAATACTATGTCTCTATGTCCAAAGAGGAGGGGGGAAAAGGGCTGATACGTGTTTCAGATGGAAAAGTGGTAGAAAACGCTTTCAGATTAAACATTCCCTCTGACCCTAGGATGGTGGATATACATTTATTTGTCTGCATTACTTTAGTAATAAAACATAACAGTGCAAAAATTGCTCTCTTTCTCTGCCTCACATCACCCCGCACACACTCACATTTCTTATCCATTTTCGATTCCACAGCCAACCTTAGCAACATGCTTGTCTAGCATTTATGTAAAAATAATATGAAAATGGGCCATATCAGTCTGTCTGTGGACTTTGAGTCCAGAGGTCGGGGTGGGCTGGGGGAAGGAGAATCCTTTTATCATGCATTTTAGACTTTTCATACCACTGCAGATTTCAGCTGTAACCACTCAACTGCAAGTGTGGCTACAACAGTTCCAAGGGGTGTGTAGGGAGGGGTGTTACAGGATTGTAATATTTTTAAAAACACTGTTCAAGTGCTAGGTAGTAAATATGTAAAGTAAGCTTGCTGGTTAACTTGGAAAAATTGACTTCAGAGAGAAGTTCAATGAACAGTTGTAGGCAGAAGAGGTGACGTCTTTCTTCAGCACGTGCAAGAGGTCATTTGCTTTGGGATAAATTTTGACGAATTTCACAGAGAAATAGATGCTGAAATAAAAATGAAAACAGATTACAGCTTCATATCAAAGGCACTTTTACATTCTTGAATATGAAAGGAGAAAATGACATATTTTTATTCCAGGGATTATGTATTTTAAATTTTGCTGATTTGTGTGTTGTGAACTTATTTCATTTAAACTGTTCGTTTAAACAAAATAAACCCTGAAAATTAACATTGTCCTTGAATCTGAAATTAGTTTATCCCTTTACCCCTCGACCCAGATTTAGGTTCTGGACATTTAGGGTAGACACTGGCTGTTGTTTTCATTTCTTTTCTTTCTTTCTTTCTTTCTTTTTCTTTTTTCAAGAAGCTAATGGCAGGGAATCAAATCCAAATAGATCTAGTTCCAGCATGTTGATTGCCAGTAAATGTTTTATAATCAGCACTTTAAATATAAATTACTTCATTTGTTATTTTCCATTTTGATTTTTCTTTTTAACGACCAGGTTTTAAAGGTAGCGCCAATGTGCATTTGTAAGCAAACTGGGAATGGGTTAGAGTACACTATTCCCTTGTGTAAAAAGCCAGGTTTAGCAGTAATGCTTTTAATCTGGACTTGCAGAGGATTCTGGAGCATCCATAGATCTGCTCCAGTAATTACCATACCCCAAGTGGCACTGAAAGAGACATTTGCCTAAAAACTTGATGTCTTCATTACGCTGTTTACATTTTAATTAGAAACATGAAAATTACTGATTCATACAGACAACTATAGTTTAAGTGGTTTCGTTCACCATCCAATAAATCATAAAAAAAACACACCAACCCACAGTTGGCATAAATAGTTTACTAGGAATCATTCATGGGAATAATGTGTTGGCACTCTAAGCTGCTTAAAATATGTTTTTATTTTACCAGAGGTAGAATTTGCATATAAATTAAGAGAATGGCATTTTAAGTTGACAGTCATTTATGCTGAATACCACCCACATGTATATACATGTATGGGTGTGTGTGTATACTTCTGGGAGTTTATGGGGTTTTGCAGTGTTGTGAATGTGGATATTCGCCATGCCTAGGCTATCCGTTTTTAAAATGCATGTCCCTTTTTAAAGTCCATTCAGAGATGTTGTGGGTGTGCTAAATATGCATATCCACAAACACATCTTTTTCTGTGGGGCAATATCAACTTGCAGTGGGAAAAATGCTTATTTCTTGTATGCATGCGTCTTTGTGGTGGCACATGTCCATTCATTCCCTCCTTACTCTCCCTGCAATTCTCCCCTAACTTTTGCATGTACCTGTCAATGCTGCTGCCCCAAAACTGCTTGCAGTCAGAGCAGCTGGACTGAAGCAGGGTGGCTGTCAGAGTCCATTCCTGAGTCAGCAGCACGTCTATTGCCTGAGTCTTACGACAGTCACTCATCCAGTTCTCCCCTCCCCAGAGGACAAGCGTCCTCCTCATCAGCGAGGAGGAATGACCCTTCTGTCTGGCATGTTCAAAATCCTGAATCTCCCCACTTCGGTGTGTGAGTTCAAATCCCCCCTCCTGGAGACAGGGCTGAGACTCCAGCTAATGACTGTGAGATGCAGAGGGTCAGCGCGCTGGTGAACTGGAGGACAGAGGTGTTGTGCGAGCTGAGTTGTACATTTTTCCCATAACTGGAGGGAGACTCCTCTTCTTCCCCTCCCCTCCCCTCCCAAACCCCTTTATTATAAATCAATATGATGCAAAAATGAACCAGGAATAGCCACAGCCATTAAAAGCCATTTTTTCTTTTTGTTATCTTTGTTGGAAAGTTATTGGCCATGGCAGAAGGAGGCTCTGTATTTATCTTTTGGTTTTAGGTTGAAGCAAGCATACAGTGAGTGACCATTTACATGATCTCACTGTAAAGCCCACATTTTAGGCTCATGTTTATTTTGCATTTTAGGCCCGTGGGCTGTAGGGAAAATGAATTTTAAAACTATTACTTGTAAGGAAAAAGAGGTTACATAGGCATTGTACTTGAAATACTATAGCAATCATTGTTTTAAACTTTCAGTTTGTGGTTGTTATTAACATTGACACTCTCTAACTGCATGATATGATTTCTGGGAATTAAAGGTAGTAAGATTAATTCTCATGAGGTTGCTTCAGATGATACATTTTGTGCTTCATTTGGTTTGTCTTTTTTAAAGATCTAGGTAAGCAATTGACAAACTTTTAAGATGCTAATTAGTTATTTTCTGTTCTCCACAAAATTTAAGATTTTAATAAAAAGTCACTCGGATGATTTTCATGGAAATCAAGGTTATTGGTCGAGGTCATTGGACCAGGACTTTTCAAAACAGTTGTTAGTGCTTTGCATTTACCAGGCAGAGTTCCTGAGCACATTACATAGGGTAACAGTGAATTCATGGGCATTTGCTCATTGGTTTGCTGTACATTGCCTCTTTTCTATGGGGGTGGGGGCGGGCAGAGCGCTTACTAGGTCTGTACTTCCTAGATGTGATTAGATACAATAGTCGACATCTGTAAAGACAGAAATATGCTGCTTACTTGTACACACGGCAAAATTCTAATAGTTCTGTGCTGTCTGGTAAATCCTGTCTGCTTTATGCAGTGTGGCCCGAAACAGTTGTGTGGTCAGGGAATGCTGGCTGCTGGCCAGCCATTGACTATGAAATCCTGGGTACCTGAGAGCTTATCAGTTCTTTTGCTTTGTAAAAGAAAAAAGTGATGAAAATGTTGGTAAACTGCCATGAAGGTTTAAGGCTGCTGGAACAAGGAGCCATGTAATCAGATTGGAAAATGGAGCTTGAGATTCTCTGCATGGAGAGCAACCGTCTGTGGACCCCGTGAGCCGCTGTGCAAGTGCCCAAGCTGACCACTTTGTTAGCAAATCAGCTTGTTTGCTGCAGCAGCGGGGTGGAAAAGACCAGAGCTTGTGATGGTATGTAACGGAGGGAGAGCTCTTGCATGGCACAATCTAATCAGCTTGCAATTAGCTCAGGCTCTACAGTCACCTTCTTAATTTTCTTCTTCCCCCCTCTTTGTGTTAATACTGTGCACTTTAAACAATTAAGTAAAGGAAGTAATCCTTCAAGCAAATCAAAGCCATCCTTTAATTTTATCACCCTGCTGAAAAAGTATCAGGTGGTCCACTGGTCTTCATCAGATGCTGGAAATTCTCCGGCTCACTGTAGCATAGAGAGGGGCTTTAACCAACTGATTTTTAAAGATATCTTTCAAATATCTTGGCAAAGGCGGGAGGGGGGGAGGCAGAAAATGATACATCATTTAAACTAGCATTGACGTTTAAATTAATGTGAAAGGAGATTACAAATGCCTTTTAGTTTCTATACAGTAGTGAATCTATTTTATATTTTTAATAACCGGAGGCAGGCTCTGTGTGTGTGCGTGAGTGTGTGTGATAGAGATCTGTGTGTACATATCTCATGTATAAAATTCTTTATGCTGCTGTTTATTTAGGCATTTCTGTAGAGCACCTTTCTGAAGGCTGTGATGACATAGCCACTTGTACTGATAATTCCGCTACTTCACCTTTAGTGAACTTGATTCACCGAGGTTTAAAAGAACAAGGATATCATTGCTGATCAGATGTGTTACTTGTTAATCCTTTAAAATAAAATTCAGATCGTGTGGGAGAGGTGAGAAGAGCAAAGCATAGGTTTGCAAAATCGGTGTAATAGTTTTACATTTTACTTAATTCAAGGACAGTGACTTCTGAAATACTACTTAAAATGACACCTATTTATCTCAATAAAATAAATAAATCCTTTACTAATACTGCTTAACCTACCTTTTTTATTTTTTATTTTTTTTTTTTCAGTTTTCCTCTTTCAGAAACCGGCTAAATATTTGCTAAAATACTATCCAGGTGAATGAATCTTTGACTAGATTTTTTTTAGATATTTGTCATGAGGTAGAAAATGGGCATTATTTTGTGAGATTTTTTACTTTAGAAAGCAGCACAGAGGGATGATTTTCTTTTAATGATTGTTCAGAAATTAGAGTGTTTTATGTAATTTTGCTCCAAATAGTTTCTTTCTTGGGGTGATGTTATTAAAAAATGGACATAGTCATAATGTTATTGATATTTGATTACATCAGCATCGTATTTGAATTCCCTTCACTTTGTCAAAATAAGAATGAGTTTGCCATTATTAAATCACGCAAAACCACTAATAAACTCTGTCTTATTTTTGCCTTCAGCAAAAAAAATCTCTCAGATAACCAATCACGTGGAGTCAGCTTTGTTTTAAATTTGACGAACGATTCAAAAAGTTTACCTGTTCATGTATTAATGCCGTGTGAAGGATATAGCATGACTATACTTATTTGCTTATATGCCTTTTGTATTTGGAGAAATGAATTTAATTTGATAGAAAATAAGAATAGTTACTATAAAGTACATTTAAAATTAAGCAAGCTTCTGAGTTTGCCTTGGGGTTTTGCTGGTGTTGCATCATTGTGTCCTTTTTGTGTGTTATGAACTTTTTTTGGTTTTCAGTTTTTAAAAAATATTACAAGACGCATACATTGCCTACAAACATCTTATGCTGCAAAGATTCACTTTATATTCTTTTAGAGGACAAACTCCATTAGATATGCACTTACTCTCCATTGGATTGTAAATCTTACAGTTTAATGGTAATTCAATGAGCAGTTATTGCTTCAGTGGCCTTTTTTCTTTCTTTTTTGTCCCATCTCACTTGTGAAATAGGGTTACCCTTTACACGTGTCACATCCATACATTCATCTTTCGCACTTTGTAGTTGTTCTTGGTGCATCATTCTTAAGTTAAAACAATGCAAAGTTATGAAGGAACCATGGGGCGGATGGTGGGGAGAGAGAGAGGGAGTGTGGTGTGTGTGTGTGCAGGGGCTGGGGTCTTTTGAATGAGGGGTTTCATGCTTATGCCAGAGAAAGACAGAGACCCAGAAAGATACAGGAACTCCAGCAACAGAAAAACTAGGAGCTTTCGCATCAGTCTAATCTCTTTTTCTAAATAAGCATTTCCTCTAACCTCGTTCTCAATCTAATGTTGAGTTTTCCATAACAGATTGCATTCTGCACTTGAATTCCTGGAAGTAGAAATCGTTTCTGATTGGTACAAGTCTCTTTGCCTTGCTTACACTGTTAATATTCTTATCCTTTTTGGACATTGAAATACTTTTTTTTTGTGGAAACAATATACACATTCATAAAGAAATTATAAAAGGATTCTCCTTTTGAAGATAATGAGTTCTTTTCAGGAACTGCAGGTTACATGGCACACAAATGAGCTCTAAGTGGGGGGATTTAAAGTCCTGCTACAGCATTTAATTTCTTGAGGAAAGGAGTTCAGTTCAAGGTTAGCCTGTTATTGTGGCACTGGCAACTACTTCTCGCATCCCCGTTCTTCTGCCAGCAGTACTGCACAAAAGGCAGTCATTTTTATTTAATACGTAGGGAGGTATTAATCACTGCAGCATTTTCCTGCAAAAATTTATCTTATCATATTCATTGTTTCACTGCCCATGACAATAATAGGTGTTTAATTACTCAATAAGAGCCGTTTATAGATTCCATTTTTCCTGTGTGCTGGACAAATGGTATTGATTTTGTACGTTAATGCAACATGAAACTGTATTAAACACAATTAGAATTCTGTGTCTGGTAAAATGTACATTTGTTAGGGTAACTGGACTTGCTTTGAAAAGTGGCAGGCATCTTCTAATCCAGGTGATGCCTTTGGTGTAAAAAGGCTATTTTATTTCATTGCAGCTCTGTGGTTAAAAATAAATGCCCCCCCCCCATGGTGTATATGGGTGTGCATGTGTGTGCAGTGTGGAGGTTTTAGTTTTAGTGAAGCAATAAAGAGTTTTTATGAAATGTAAAGATTTGAAACGGATGGTTCTTTGTAGTCACACAAACCATTGTGTACAGATGAACACTGAGTCTGTGTAATCTTGTAATTGGGTCTCTTTAGCTAATGCTATAGGTCTTTATTCTGCCAATAAATAAGTTATTACCTAGGGTGAGGGTGGGAACCGTACAAGATAAAATAGCACCTTCATCTCATGCTGAATTCTGGTTTACTTTCTTTTAAGGTTTTGAGGAAGACCTCCAAATCCCTACTGTGTCAGAAGTTAAACATTGGATTTTGTTAAAATTGGTGCTAAATAAAATCTCTCATTGAGCTGACACTATTATGTCACAGTCAGGCAGCATGAAACCTTGCACAGAAAGAACTAAACTCACTTCCGTGTTCCGGCAGTAGTGCAAGTCGGTCTGTGCTTTGCTTTACCTTGCTTTTCAGATACACATTTCCACCTGCATCTGATGCATCCCCAACCATAATTTGAGAGGACTTTCTTGTTGGTCAGTACAGTAATTGCTTATGATTTTCAGCTCCTTACAGATTTATTTCCTGTGGAGGAAGGTCATTTAGCCTTACCAAAATAAAAAGCAAAATAAACCAGGGACAGACCAGAGGTTACGTAATCTTCATATTTTTCACTAATGGGTAGCTTGTATCCTTGCTAAATCTTACTTTCTATTTCTTTCTAAGGACCGTAGACCTCCAGGCTGAAATTTCACAGTTTGGGAGGGCTGTGCTGGTCACTGCCGCCCTTACTCTAAGAATGGTGGTTGCCCATGGACACAATTGCCTTCTGCATCAGGATGGCACTTTATTTGCCAGAACTCTCGTGATTACTACTGGGGCATTCATTGGTAATCACCACTTTGGCATAGAATTTTTAAAATTTGTGTCGAGGGCATACAATTTCAGAGAGTATTTATAAACACGTGGCAGTTGTTTCATAGTACAGAAACGGTCACAGAATATAGTTTTGATGGAACATTTCTTATTCAGTTAATACTTGTACTGTTATTTTCCTTATGGGCTGTCATATAACAGCATATGTTAACACTTGTACAGCAATAAGAAAATAAATATAAATAACAATTTACATCTGGTTGATTTATATTATATAATATATCTTCTATATATATATGTATGTATATAAAAAATTTTTTTCCTGGAGCTTCCAAGAGTGAGATAAAAAATAAACTGATCAGCCTGCCCATTTTAAAACACTATTCTATTTTTTGCTTATAGATATGAAAAGAAAAGCCAACTTTCATTCCAGAAACGTGTGACCTATGTTTATTTTGCTTTACAGGGGCTGGGCAGGTACTAGCAAGAGGGGGCCTCTCAGGTAGTGGGATCTGAGGTCTGCAAAGTCCTGAGCAGATAGGCCCTCAGTAATGCAGCAGATCACTCTTTCGGGCTTCTGACAGCTTGGTAGGGAATGCTGTAGTTTGTCAAGTGGGATCACGCTTCAGAGGGAACAGAAAAGAATTACAGAAATTTCCAAACTTTTTCCTACATAGTGAAACTCTATAAGGTCCCCTTGATTTTCTGACCTGGTCCTAGATCCCTAGTAATTCCTTTGTGCTTTTTATATTTCTGCTTAGATAAATCACTTATTTATTTAATAACATGAGAGTAGTTTCAATTCAGTGAAAGATGATCATCTGCAATTAGCTAGTTGTGAAGTAGATTCCATGAAGAGTTGGTGTGGAGGCTGTTTCAAGGCTAAATGTTACTTTTTACGAAGGCTGAAGGCTTTCACTGCAAAGAGGAGAGTGTTGCCAATAAAGAGTGTCCTGATTTGGATTCGAGCACACAGCTCTTTTACTGCAAGGTGGATGCATTCCTTCTTTGTGTTTGCCAAGGGCCCAGTTCTGTGGTGCGAATGGAAATGTGGCTTGATGAGGAAGCAGAGTCCCCAGGATGGCTGGCGCTCCGTTTGTGTGAAGACTTACTGTCTTATGTACATATTAGGAACACCCGTCTCCATTTCACAGCCCTTTCCCCAAACATGGTTTTCGTTGCTGTTAGAGCCTTCTCACTCGTATTTCAGGTAAGGTAGGGTCCTAGGTCTGATGATCCTTTGATTATTACCAGCCGTAAGATCTCTGATTCCATAATGTCTCCTGAAATCATTCATACACACACACAAACATGTGATTTGCTCTATTTTCAGTATGAGAATAGCAAAAATGATAACCAATAGTAGATATAACAGGTTTTATTCTCTTGTTGGCAGAGTCTCTCCTCATGGGGGAAATCTGGTCACACAAAACAAATGCTTTTTCTTACAGTTCTGTGTATGTTGTCACCTAACGTATCAGTCATAACCATATCCTTCCTGAAGACACTGACCAAGTGTTTGGACAAACTAGTCATTTCAATTAGGGGCTCAGTCGGAGAGCCATGTGTAGGGAGGATATCTTGGCATCTTTAAGAGGAATCTATTTTGAGAACTTTATTTTGTCTTCCCTTAAAGAAACTTCCGATATCCTTGTGAACAGTAAGTATGGTCTACATGCAGCAGTTGCTTTTAAAACATTTATATCATATGCATCTTTTTTACTGAATCCCTTTGACTACTTTACTCTGGGGTCACAGAGTGTTCTGTTCGTGGAAGCCATCATGGATTCCAGTCTGTTAGTACATGCACCTCTCCCGCTGGTACAGATCTCGAGGCCCTCCCTCCAGGTCTCCACTCCACCCACTCCTTCCCTGCAGTCCTCCCCTTGCCTCCTCCCACCCTCTCTCTAGCTGTTGGAATAAAAACAAACAGACAAACAGTAAGACTATTAAAGCCATTTGGAACTTTTTAAAAAAGAGAAATAATATTTTAATTACTACTGACATGCCCATTTGAAGCTCATATCCTCCTTTATGACAGCTCAGTTTAGAAACTACATTGCTTCGTTTCAGTAACTTTATTACCATTTGGCTCAGAGATTGCTATTTCGCCTTAGCCACAGATTTCATCAGTTGCCCGGTTCACCTTTGTCCACACTACACTTGTGAAATGACCTCGTCCGTTAGTGCTTGTCAATAGTAAATTGCTGTATTCTGTGCCTAGAAACACACCAAATGACTACAGCTCTTTATTGAATGACTGAGTTTGTACCAGTTTTTTTTTTTAATTAAAACTTAATTGGAATAGTCTTAATTTCCACTTAATACCAGTTAACTAAGGTACCAGTGAGGGTCAGCTGTCAATACATCGTTCATATTGGTAGGAAGAACATTGACTATGAGGTAGTATGCGGTGTCTGTATGTCAAGTATGGGTTGTTTTTTTTTTTTGTTTGTTTTTTTGTTTTTTGTATTTCGCCTCCTTTAATTTTCTGACTCTGCTATCAAGATAACAGTATATGAAGTGGGTAAGGTTGATTATTCTGATGACATCATATTAATTTTCTTTTTGAGAATTCCCAAAGACTATGTCATCTCCTCACAAAAAGCTCTTTTAAATGGTGAGAAATGTGTGCTTTAATAACATACAAACACATAGGATTCAATACCAAAATGCGACTTTTTTGAAATAATTGTTAAAATAGTCTAATCTTCTTTTAAACAAATACAGAAAACTGTATTTGAGAGTACATAGAAATTCATGATTATATAAACACTAGATATATCTCTTTTAAATAGTCAGCTTTCTTAACTACAAATATATACATTTCTTCACTATAAAATTTAATTGAAAAGGAAAAAACATGTCCACTCCTCACCTGTTTTCACAAATAGTTTGGCTCTTTTATCTCTTTAATAAAGCTTTCACCATAAATAGGTCATTGTTAAGTTGCCTGAAAATTAAGGTAAAATAAAAGTCCAGTCTCCTTGGAAATCTCATATTTACAAATTTTACAATGATAACAAAATATCACTGTTATTTTCCAAACGTTGTTTGACATACATTTAGTTGTGGCTGAATAATTTTGCAAAAAGATTATTTTAATTTACTAAAAACACTTAAATTCCAAATTCTATCTTTTTGGGGTTTTTAATCTTCTTTGTTTTTTATTTTTCTCTGTATCTTTGAAATAACCTGACACTAAAATAAAATAACCTACTAAAATAAAATGAGTCTTAAATTGTTGAAGAGAATACTTCTGATGGATAAACATGGCAAGTCTGGTTGTTTTCATAATATTCTGAATGCCCTGAAATAAAAACAATTGCAATTTTATACCTAAATAAAAATTAAGAGTAATTGTATAATAATTGTACAGTTTTACAACCGATGTTAGGTAATGAAAACAGCAAAGAACTGTTCAGATTTCTCCTACCAGGTGCGGCTGATGCTCCCATTGCTGTGGTAGCCAACAATATGAGGGTTTTGTCAGTTTGCTTATCTCTTTGGGCATATTTGCTACATATATATTTTTGGTTTTAAGTGACACTATTGTTCTAGGAAAAAGGTCCTAATAAAAAAACCTGGTTGAAAATAAATTTTATCAGAATTTCAGCCAACAGAAGATTTTCTCTGTGATGTACAATAACTGATATTTCAACATTGTTCTTCCTCAAAGACCATGATTTTTAGATTATATGTAGCTCAGGACACTCTTATCAATAAAAAAATTGCATTATAAATTTAATTTGGGGGGATGTTATGCAAAGAGTAATATTGTGAATTTTGTATTTTAAATAATGCATTTTAGTTTGTTAGTTCATTTTGTAAATAAAGAATCATAAAAAAAACAGAAAGAAAAATTAGCATAGTCTAAACATGAAATGCAAACTATTTCACCTGTCAAATCATCATGTTTAGGTTTGCTTTACTAGATGCTACTTAAATTTTCTAATAAGTACAACAGTCACATTTAATACATGATATTTGAAGAGATTGTGCCTATTGATGAATGTTTGAATGGATTGTTTGTGCCCATTAATAATGTCACAGTTTAAATAAAAATGTTAAACTACTACTTTTACATCCTTGATTTTACCTTGTTGAATGTCTGAGGCGAAGGTTCAAGGAATTTCTTTTTATGTACATAATTAGTAACTAACATTAACCAAAATCAACTTCTCTAAAAAAACTCATTTAGAAATTACAATGGGTGGAAATCACCAACATGGACGCCTCGATGAATTGTGGGTTCATATTTACTGGTAAGTAAGTTAAGCATTAGAGCCATGAAGTGTAAAGTTTGTGCAGCATTTACATGCCTTTGAAGAGCATTAAAAGTAACTTATGCAATACGAATAGAGCTTCCCAGAGCCCCAGAGAAAGCTGCAAATGTAATTCAGGACGCTTCAGCCTGCCTGAGATGTTGAGATTATGTTGCGTGAACACCAAAATACGGTTTCAACAGGGTTTCCTTGCAACCATGTAAACTCCCCAGGTGAGGAGAAATGAAAATACTTTTTAAAATTCCAGCGCTTTAAAAATGCACACATTTTTAAGTGTGATGAAAATAGATTTAAAGTTTCTATTTTCTCTGTAGGGGTTGGCATATCTTCACTGGATTTTATGTTAAACCAGCTATGTTAAAAACCAGACATGTTCATAGTGCTCCTATCTTGTCACTCTGTTAATGGAAAAAAGGTTGAAGAGATAAAGAAGAGAAAAAGAAAACCATTATAATGAAAGATTTTGAGTGCTGCTTCAGAGTTGTGGGGAACAATCTTGCGTCACATCTGTTGGGATTGGAAAAAAAATCAAAGAGTTTACACACACACACACACACACACACACACACACACACACTGCGGGCTGTAATTAAAGCTTTAAGAACTGAGTTCTGCCATTAGCTTTAAGCACTGAGTTGTGCCATTATCTGGTAGTCAGAGGGGTAGAAACATGGCCTCTCTGGATTTCAGTGTTGTTTATCTTAAAATGGATGACTTGCATTGGAAGATGTCTAAATTATCTTCCAGCTCCAAAACACTAGGAGGAACCCTCTACGGAGTTCCATTTGAAAATTTTTAAGGAGGTGGAAATGGCACCACTCAGTTCTCTGGTGGATATCAGCTGTGCAACACAGAATGTTGAACAGTATGTCCATTTTTAGGCCTCTAAGAAAGGTCCCCACACTGTGGGCTGCAGACCTGTGAGGAAGCGCAGGCATGCTGAAAAGGTTTCTCGAATTTACATGTGTATCAAACATATATATGACACACGTGTTCTGCAGCTTTTTTGTATACATGCTGTCTCTTGTGATTAGAATAAAAATATACATATATTTAGAAGTGCCACATGAGTTTCACAGAATTCACTGTAATTCTTAGTTATTTTCCCAATCAGTGAGTGGATGCTACAAGTAAAATCAGTATCTTAAGTCTATGACTTGTTTTAACATTTAAAAGGGCTGAAACCAGTAATTTGAGATGAATGTGCACTAATTGGGAATACATTAATTCCATGTAATATGAACTATTAAGCATTGCCTTCCAAGTTGTGCCATCAGTATGGGTTTTGGAATATTTTGTTCCGTTTGATCACCTCGTTGGGGTTGTCGCTGTGCTTCCTGTCAAAGTACTTGAAATAGTGCATCAGCTTACCTCCTCCTAGGAGGTATAAGGTGAACAATGAGTGCCTTGTGTTGAGTATTTACTAGGTACTTTGTGTGTGTGTATAGATAGTATGTGAATAATTTTTCATAGTTTAAGATAGGAAGGCAAAAGATTTTAGGTATCTTGTCCAACTCATCATAGCCATGGGCAGAGGTGGGAATCAGAATTAGCCTATGTGACATCATCAGTGCCAGCACCGTGCCTGTGGCAGGAATTCAGGTCAGACTGGGGCACACAGACCCCACAAGGAAACTCCTGACAGTCAGCCCACACTTGAAACCTCCTGTCATCGTCACCACAGAATTGCTTCTTTGTTCCTCAGTTTACCCAGCTTTGAAGTGGAGAAACACTTGATCATTTAATTTTACTTTGCTTGCTAGGATAATGTGTGAATTAGTTAATGTTCATAAAGAAGTGATTTGATGAGGGGAAAGCTCTATCTAAATGCTAAGTATTATTTATTATTCATGTAAGCATATTACTGTACGCTTCAATCACCTTTTTTTGGATGTTTCAAATGGGCAATTACTGTCTCTTTGTGTAAGGCTTTTAAATTTTTTAATTTAAATTAAAAGTTAATCTAATTTAGGAAAACTGCCAGCTGGAAAGGAACACAGATCTTTTTTTTTCCCTTTTCCAAACAAAACAGCAATTCAGAATCAACTCTCTTTTAATATAGTAATATGGGTAGGCTTTCCTGGGCTAGTGGTATTAGGAAGGAGGGCTAATTAGTAATGGCTGCTTTGTAACGCTGGTAATCTACGTGTTAGGATTAGTGCTGATAATAGATCTGATTAGGTGGAATTAACTGATATTTAGAAGGCTGGGGATTCCTTTGTTTATGAAATCTCCTGTTGGGTTACAATATATAGCTGAAGTGGCTGAGTCCTTCAAATCTGGTTAATACGATTTTCCCACAATACAGGGCCCAAATATGACTGGGGTCAAGAAGCAACGAGGGTCATTGGAGCTCAAGACGACCTTTACTTCTTGAAACATTACTAAGGAGCCCTACGAATAGTGAAAACCCGAGTTCAAAGATCAGAAATATCAAGTATGCTTTAAAAGAGGGAGATGTATTTACCTGAGCTCTTCAGTTAATATCTAGCAATACTTGGTGGGAAAATCCTTCTGTAACTCTCTTTTTCACATGCCTTCGAACTCAAAAGTAACTGGTTTTCATTTTAAGATAGAAGGTAAAAAATGTACCATTAAAAACCCCATTTTCCTTAACTTTGCCCCCATACAAATTTGCACATTCAACCTTCCATTTTAAATATTCCGTAGCACTATTACATTTTAAGGAAGTATGCTTAGAAATCACATTATTCAGTTGCAGAGTTTCAGTTGCCCAGCAATACCATTAAATCCTCTGGAGTGATTCCAGTCTCATAAAAATTAGGGAACCCTGCACCATTGTTTCCATATTCAAATGGAAATCTTCTTGCAAGTTAGTAATTAAAGTATTTAACCTCTTTCTCCCTCCATTTATTAGAAAACTCTTTTTTCTTTATTTTTTCAATTACGAAAAACTGCTAAAGCCAATCAAGCATTTATTTTGATAAACCACTTGTAACAATCTCAGCTAAATTCTGCAAATAACAAAAAAATAAAGCTAAATAATCACCCCGAGCAGATTTTGCAGAGACCTTGCTCAACCTGTGCAGGGATAATTATGCTGAGCTTTTAGTGCGGGGCAAAGGAAAACATAAAACTAAGGCATGAAAGAAAGTCTACCTATTTTGAGAAAATACTGGGATAATTGGTACTCTTTTTATTACCATTTTATTATAGAAAGATACTGTCTTGCCATGAAATATAGGTTTACACCAATGAAATAGTACTGTGTGAGATTGAAAGAATTTGTATTAGACAGATTGATTTAAAATGTAATAAAAATAGCAAATAGCTAAATAGTCAATTGCTAAATAGCCAAATTAGAGTTCATTATTTAAATGATTTTTTTCTTTTTAATCATATGTTGTTCATACTTGCTTTGTTTCTGACGAGTACATTTTGGGAGCCTTTTCTTTTTCTTTTCTTTGTTTTTTCCCCTTTCTTTCAGAGTAGCTGTTAGTTTGAAGCTACAACCATAAACTTTCTTTCAGAAATGGAAATTTCAGTAATGGTTCCATCATGTGCAAGAGCCTAGAGGGAGAAGGCAATAGGCAGATTCACAATGTTGTAAATGGCGGAGATGTGAAGTGTGACCTTGATACTGGAAATTCACCCCCTTTACTGACTTTGCCCTTTTGTATGTGAAGGTGATGCTGAAGGGTGCGTCTGAACAGAATGATATGTGCTCTCTTGTTCTCTATGGATTGATTATCAGGAGTATATCCTGGCTTAGTAGCTTATATAACATGCGACCCTATTTTGAGAATATACGGGGTTGGCCAAAAAGTCCCTTTAATTTTTTCCAAAATATAAGACACATTCTTTCATTTTCACCAATAACTGTATTGATTTGATTATTTTGAGTATGTCGGCATCTTCCACGTGGTAGAATGCTGGTGTTTCTCAATTAATGTCTCAACTTGATTGCTACCAACTTCAACTGGTCTACCCAGCCCTTGGGGCATCGTCCAGTAAGAAATCTCCAGCATGAAACTTTACAGACCACTTTTGACACAATTGGTCAGTCACAGCACCTTCTCCATACACTGCACAGATCTTTTTTTGCGTTACAGTTGCCTTTTTACCTTTTTTGAAATAATAAAGCATACTAAAAATGTTGCTTATTTTCTTCCATCTTCAGTATTAAAATGACTACACAAAAATTCACCAATTCTGATGTTTTTTTAAAATGCACGCTGCTATAATAACTGTCACAAGACGATCTAACAAAACTGTTTCAAATGAAGTTTAAGACAACTAAGAGCTAGTGTAGCTCCCTTATGGAAAAAACCAAACGAACTTTTTGTCCAACTCAAAAGTACAAATTAAAAATACAAAAGTAGGCATGAGTGTTGGATGGAGCCAGTGTTAGTAAAGATCCCTGAAGTTTCAGGGTACATCTGCCTCTGTTAATTTCACACGTTTTAGCTGAAAATGAAATTTTTAAGGCTTTTTTTCGATCAGATGCGTTAGATTTGTATTGGGAGATATTCATGGCTGAGCGGACATGATTGGTTCCATTTTTAGAAATGTTAGTCAGTACTACTCTCTATTTCTGGAACTAAAGTTAAATATCATAGGGATTGGGGATGAGGTTACAAAATCTGAATGACCCAGTCCCAACAGTCGAAATTTTTATGCCACTTTTGATAGACTGTGTTTATACCCAAAGGTTCTGAACTCTTTGATCACATACTGAATTGTGTGAAACTCAAAAGAGTCACATAGGAAAGAGAGAACAGAATTGGCTAAAGTTGTTGGAAAAATTGATGAGAATGTGGGCATTAGTAGCAATAATTAAGACAGGGAATGTCAGTTAACGTTGATATTCCAGTGGGGATTGAGAAGTGTCCTTCGTCTGGCTGCCTGCCCTTCTTCAGCGTCACAGGGGCCCCCACACACCTCTTGTCAGTCTGCTGGGAACCTGTGGGCTAACGCTTCTAAATTCTGCAGGCGCTCTCTTGTAGCGCTTCGGTTTCCAGGGAGTCCTCGGCAAGTGCTCTGGTGTGTAGGTGTCTTCACACTCTTAGCATCCAGCTGCACCAGCAGTCGCTCCCTGTGTCTGTGCTCTCTTGTGCCTCTTGAATCAGCACCTGTTTTTGAGTAACTGTGATGATAATAATACTGTCTTACTTTGGGGTAGCTGTTTGTAATTTATCAAATACTTTGTATCCATGACTTCCCTTCCATATACAATGCTGAGAGGTAAACAGTGTAAATGCTTTAACTCACATTTTACAGAAGATGAATCTGAGGTTGGGGGACTCACTGTGGGTCATTACAATAAAGTGACAGAATGAGGACGTGGATTCTGAGAGACTGACTCAACAGGGACATTTTTAACCATCATGCAAAGCTTGCAATGTATTGGTGATATAAGCAATGTAAAAATAAATTATTTTCTTAAATGCACATACATCAATATATAGCTATATATTCCCCTAGTAACTATTTGATGAGGAAGTGTTAAGAAAGTGTCTAAATAAAGTACCCAGTGAAGAGTTGTGTGTCTAGTCAGTGTTTCACAAATACGAATTGCTTATGCTATATACTAAGCACCTAGAGATTGCAGAATACTTTATTAGAGCACTATATTAATTAGTGATAATGAGTACATGTTGTTTTGGGTCATATTGTAGTGAGAAGACAGAACTATCAGAGGAAAAGCCATCAGCAGTTTGAGATTCTGTACTTCTCTGCTTTTGCAAAATACAATCCCAGACTCAGGAGTATTTCTTACCCTCCAATGGAACATCTTCACATACCACACTGTTCCATTTTCCTCTTCCAACTGCCTCCATTGCTTTTAACCTCAACTGAGGTTCCCTTTCTGCATTCTCTTTGAATTTGCTAGTCACCAGTCCTACCACATACCGTATTGATGACATTGCTCTAACCCAGTCTTTCAGTTCTGGATTTCATCTTCTCTCATCCAGGCTGATTATGTCCTGAAACTACAGTATCTAGACTCTTCTGGGTTCTCATCGTGGCCACTCTGCCATCAACTCTGCTTCTTGTTATCCTAATAAACTAAATTTCAGAGCCTCGTCCCAACACCCCCCTTGCTCCTGTCTCTTCTTCCAGGGGAGCTGCTCAAAGACCTCATTATTCACATGCTTCCAAATCTGCACCTTTCACAGCCTCCCAAATGATGCCAACAGCTTCCCCTTTTGTGCAGATGGGAAAGTCTGCCTCCCTCGTGTGAATTTGGTGGAATTATTTCCTGTATTTTGTTTCAAAAAGAACAAAAAAAATTATCCCAAATTTACAATTAAAACAGTATCAGAGGTTTACTAGGTATATATCTATTACAGAATGAGAACACAAGGAGTGATGGCTTCTCTATACTTTAGAATCAGTTTCAAACCCCGGAGGTCTGGTTTTAAAGTTCATAGAAACTACGTTGAGCCCAGTGACTTGGTTTATTTATTTTCTTTTATAACTCCTATTTTTCTCTTTCCTTACCCTTTGTTAGATTTCATATAGTCAAAGGGGATAATACCCAAAGCTAGCATGTCCCTGAGAGTAGGTGAATTCACCCTACACACTTGAAAGTTCAGTAGTAGATGACAAAGTGTAGTTACATTATAAACAATTCATTCATTTTATAACTTTTCATATAGTCTGAACATCAGGTATCTCTAGTATACTAAAGGTATCAGATTTACTAAAAATATTAATGTACAGCTATTTAGCAATAGCTGTGCTATTCAAAAGTACACCATAGACTCTGTTAAGTTTCCTTTCTTAAACTAATGCAAAAACTGTTAATTGAATCCTAATTTTCTTCCTGAATAGAATTTTCATAAATCCGTATTCCCAGAGAATATAGACCACTGGGGGAAAAAAGAATTTTGCTACTTTTTTTCCTAAAGGTAAAACGTATGCAGAACGATGGAAGAAACTACATTCATGGGAACATATGTTGGGCCAGTCCACTCAGGACGCCCTATCTTTGAAAAGACACTGAACTAAAATTGTATTATTTTGCTTGCTTGAAAATTTTTGATGCTTAGATTGCATACTTTTCAAGGAGAATTATATAGCTCTGTGGTTCTCAATTTGTACATATTTGGCATATCTTTCTTTTTTAGAAAAGTCAGTATCAAATGGCATTTTGATTTTGTCTGGTTTTTAAAAGTTCATTTTAATTTGGTAAAACGGAAAGTATCTGTCAAAACTATTTCCTCATACTAGTCCCATTCTGTCTTCTTTCTTGATTTGTGCTTTGTGAAATTTGTGTTCACTAAGCTCTTTAAAAATTTTCCATTGCGTAGCTTTGTTAAATTTTGAGTAGACAACGACGCTTTAACGCATTTATTCCTGAAGGGTTCTTTGTGGCCAGTGAGGTACGTTGCTCGGGGGCAGGGGCGGCTGCCTGACCTCTGGAGCGCCTGCTCCTCCCCAGGGCTCCAGGGAAACTCTCCATTACTTTGTCAACATCAGACTGCCTCCACCACAGAGACAAAAACGAACCAACTTGCCTCCAGTGTATTTGGTTTCTTCTCTGATAAAACAAGAAAACTTTATTTTTAAGTGCCCTTAAAAAGCGTCCTTCATGCCAACAGGAACTTAAACTATTTAACACCATTTTAATTCCACAGTACTGTCAGACTCTGTTGTGAAAATTCAGCATGTTCCCAAAGTTTATTTGCAAATGATTGAAAGGTAAAACACAGGGTTCCCACAGAAATAATAGTTTTCGTTATGGTTAGGGTTCCTGTGCAGTCTAAAAAAGTTGGTTTGTTTGTTTACCTGAATTATGGTAAAGAGACTTTGCCATCTATCATGAATTATATGTAGTCCCAGTTTCAAATGAGCAATTAGCAAGCAGGGAATGTGGCCTCCTACTCTGGAGCTCAGTGACAGGAGAGGAGACTCTCATTTGCTCTGTCCTCGGTCGGGGAGCCCAGGAAATAAGACTTGCATTGTCACAGCTCCAGGGCCTCCCTGTCCTGGGGCAGGACTTTTGAGAGAGTGGGAGCATGACGGAGAAGGGGATTTAGGTAAAGGGGGTGGAGGGAGGGGTAGGTAGTGCGCACGGGCTGTCCAGGCCTTCCTTCTTTCTTCTTTCTGTAGTTTGCCGTCCTCTCGCAGTCCCATCCTCTCTCAATGTGTTGGAAAGTTTGGGATGGGCTGTCAGAGGCCTCCCAGGGAAGACTGAGAGACGGCAGGAATAACATTAATCCTAACCCAAGTCCCTATGTGTTGGGGGATGAGCAGATCCCTTTTGTACAACTGGGGCTGAAAATGAGCCTCCAGGAGGTTAAATAAGCAGCTTACAGTTTCACAACTAGCAAGGGGCGAGGCAGCATTTAAAATCATGTCTTTCTCATTCCAAAGCATATGCTCTCTCAGGCATACTACATAGCTTCACACAGTGAGCAGGAAGGGGGTGCCTTTGCTTCTGTCTCCCTTTCTCTTTATCTCTTCAAAAGAAGATGCTCAGGAAATGGAAGTAGCAATAAAGATGGAGAGGTTGTGGGCATGGGAGAAGGAAAAATGCCAATAGTAATAATAAACCACATCTGATTTTGTTAACACAAAGCACTTCAGACTATGCTGTTTTAATAAAATGTACACGAACTCTGTGAGGTTCAGCAGTTATCGTCTCCATTTTATTCTTGGGAACCCTGAGACTTGGGAATACTAATTTCCCAAGATTCCCTGACTAGTTTGTGGTAGAACCATGGTCCACACCCAGCCCTGTGAGATTTCGAAGTCTGAGCTCTGGTACTGCTCTCTCACTGCCCTTCCCTGGCCCCCCATCTCTGCCAACCCAGACTGGAGGTGCCTGCGGGGAGGAAGGGCGAGGTACAAGGCTCAGGAGGAATGTTGGCGTGTTCATGGTTTAGGAGAAGGCAGCATGCTTTCCTTCTCCCTACGTAATACTTTCCATCTTTCCCCTCATGTTGGACCCAGACGTTCCCTCTTCCCTCCGAGAGGACTACTGTGGCTTGACTCTGGGTGGGAAGCCCGCCCAGTGGCTTAGAAGGTCTTTAAATATGAGAAATGTATATGAAAGAGTGGGACTGACTCATTATTAGTAATCCTAGTATTTTTGAGACACCAGCATAAAAGGAGATGGAATGAATCTGCTATGAATAGGACCTAGAAAAAGGATGGATGAGGCTAATTAAGAAGATGGGGTTGTAAAGTAATGGGTCTTGTTTTCCTTTGAGCTTTGTGAAATTTGCTCATTATTTTATAAACACATGTCATAGGGTGAGGCAAACAGATTCAGGAAGACAGAATCCAGCCACATGGGCACTAAATATTAACAAATAAACCAAGGAGATCTTGAAAATGGTTTTATGTTTGAGTCTTATGGTTTAAGACTCTTAGTATGTTTAAGTAAACCATCACCCATTGCTGACTCTTAGGTTGAATAAATCTAAACTCTTGGCAGTATTATCTGTATGGAGTTCATGCAACAACATTAAAAGCTACCTTCCTATCAGTCACAAAATTAAGTATCCTCTGGCTTGTATGATGCTTTTTTAAAAAAACACACAAGGATATCAGAGGTCAGACATACTCTATCCACATACTCATTTCTCCCAACCATTTGTGAGTATCTGCTAATGTGCCTGGAGCTGTGCTGGAAGCCTTTGGGGAACAGATCCCTTGCTCACAGATCCTGGACAGGTTTGTGGGGAAAGCAATGCGTAGGTAATCCTGACACAAAACGTGCTCAGCACTGTATCGGGAGAGGCGTGGGGCTTAAACCGGAGCCCTAAGGTTCGGTACAGGTTCCAAGGTTTACCTTGCATTTGGTTTTTTTTTTTTTAATCCTCTCTACCTACTTCTTCATCTCTAAAATGGGGATAATAATTGTTTCTCACAGGGTTATTACATGACTTAGATGAGCAATATCTCATTATTATTATTATTAATATCTCATTGCTCAAATGTCAGAAAGTGATATTAAAGGTAGATCTTAAAACAATAAGTAAGAAATTTTCTGGTGATAAATAAAGTAGGAAAAGGGAGCTAAATTACAAGCCATTCCCTTATTTTTAGTCTGTTTCAAGGATAACTAGGAACTACTCTGAGGTTCAGAAATACCTCACCAGATGTGATGATGGTTTTGTTGAAATATTATGGCTTACCTCTTCACGTCTGTTCTTACTCATTTGTTCCTGCTAAGGGAACTGCTGTTATCATTAACTGTCTTCTTTCTAGGACACTCTTTCTTTTGGTATCTTCATTCAGCTTCTTCATCCAAGTTACATTATTTATTAAGAATCTAAGGTGTGCTAAGCATTATACCCGATAGGAAAAGGTTCCTTTCCTTGAGGAACTTGTATTCTGTTGGATATACAGCAGACATGGGAACAAGCAAATTATCATATGAACTAGTAAGTGTTGTCATGAAGGGAAAAATATCCACGCTAGTTGGGCTGGGATGGTAACAGTTTATACCTGTTGCCTTGGCATGAGTATTAATAATCTCCTATCACTCTCAATTGTGTCCTCGTTGGACACAAATTTCATGTTCACATGAGTTAAAATATGTATGTATAAGATATATTGCATGTGTATTGAGAAAGTGTAACAAACTCTAAGGACTTGAAGACAGTTTTCTTAGAAAAGGTACATTCTGAGCTGAAGTAAAATGCTGAGGGGATTGCTAGTTAGCAAAGGAGGCTGAGGGAAGAAAAAGCACATTTTCCTTAAGATGAAGATGCAGAGGGTGTTACGTATTCAAGAGACAACGCAAATGAAAATTCCCTTGTGTCGGCAACACCACAGGGTGTGGGATGGTGTAGTGGGAAAAGAAACTTTAGGATAGTAGGGGACACTAAAACCAGATTTTAATGACCGAGGAGTGAATGAGAGTTGAAGAAGTTGAAATATTAAATATAGACATCCTCTAAGGAATTCGACAGTGAAAGGAAAGAGTAGGTAGTTAGAGGTAAAGATAGAACTTGGGCATTCTTAAAATTGATGGTGAAAGAAGAGATGGGGATAGAAAGCACAAAAGAAAAGGGGTAAGTGAAGGCTTGAGACTCCAAAGGAAGTAGGAAAATGCAGGTTGGTACCCAGAAGAAAGTGGTGGCCTATAAAATAGAAGGGCTGGGAGATGTCGGAGAAGGGGAAGTTACTTGTTGGGGTGTGGGCGCATCTACCCTGACGTTTTCTTTATTCGTAGTAGTAAAGTCATCAAGCCCAGTAGCTAATGGGAATGGCTAATAATGCTTTTGCTCTTGGTGTGGACAAGGTCTGTGTAATTTTAGCCAAGGGATTGTACTGTTCTTGACCTCAATTGTTTCAGGTCTAAAATGAGGGATTGAACTGAGACTTTCTAAGTCTCCGTCAAGTTATGGCTCCACATTTTATCAAATGCAGATAAAAGACCCTTCTATGAGAGGCTAAGTCAGTTCTCTGCACCCCTCCCCACTCTGCCTAATCCTGGTAATGAGATGGTTCTGTGGAAAATAAGTTTGGGTTACAGTTAAACAGGTTTCTTTACTCTAGGTACTGTCAGAGCATCTAGAAGGCTAACATACATTAAAAATCTGAAAGAGACGGTTATAATATACAACATTCTTCAAACTGATTTAACAGTATAACCCAGTGTTCCATGGAATATACTATGAGAGACCTTAATCTAAGCATTTATTCTCCCAAGTTGTTTATAAAAAATATGTATTCCAAGTTACCAGGCTAACTGCATAATGGCTATTGTCTCTAGTGAGCGTGATGTTTGCTTGGAAATTGTGCATTTCCTCCCAATATCAGAAGAAGAAAATAACTTGGGCATACAGAATATTGACAGAAGTACAACACGCAGCCCTGCCTGGGCCTCACTGCTTTGAGGCGGTGGCAGACTGCTCCTGGGCCTTCCACCTCTTCTTCCCTGGGATGCGCTGAAGGGAAAATCATACAGGCTTACAGAGCTCACACAAGGAAGGCCAAGATGACAGGCCCTCTGTTAGCTGTATAATTCAAAAGTTTGAAACAGCTAAAGAAAGGGAATGTGCAGTAACGTGCCTCAGTTGTTTAATGTGGTATTTAGGTCATTGTTGTTCACAATATTATCTATCTAGCTTTTTTATTTCTTGTCATTTCAGATACATAATAAGATGATATTTAGTGTATTGTCTAATAAAGGAAAGTATTTCACGGGCAATAATGAGTCTCTCCCAGAATTAAAATATTTTATTTTAGTAGTATGTATATATGTATTGATTGATTGACTTAACCACTCTAATTGTGGTTGCTTTAGATTGTGATTATCATGAGCAAGTGGATTTCTTCCCTGGTAACTAGCGTTGTGTAAGACTTTGTGCAGTGAACATGCAGTTTAAACAGGCACACTTTTTGTTTTTGCTGTGGGTTCATTCATCAGTCTTTTGATTGGGCCTGTGAGCCCTGGGCTGGGCACTGGAGAAGCGGTGAGAGAACAGGGCGGTCTGTGTGCTTCCTGTTCGGGTCTTCATTCTTCTTGCTGTTGTGGGGCTTTCTAAGGGTTCATTCAGCCCCTTCCTCTTCTGGTCTCCTTGGCTACCCCTCACACCCTGAACACACACACACACACACACACACACACACACACACACACACACACACGCTCTGGTTAGATAAAGGGTCTGTGCCACTTGTGGAATCTTCATAGAGACTGAGACAAAGTCAGTGGGATTCTCTTTCACTTGGAAACTAGAGGCGTGGTTTCAGGTGGTTTGTGGCCGAGTTCACGTAGCTCTGGTTCACTCTGCCCTGCTGGTTTGAGTTGCCATCAGTTTCCTTAGGAAATGAAAATGGATCATGGGAAGATACTGAAGCTGGGGTTAAGGGAAGTGCCAAGGGGCTTGGCTGCCTCTTTTTAGGACTGAAGTTATTTTGAGGACCATCTATTGTGCAGAGAGTCGGAGGCATGTTACACACACACGTGACTTCTTTTAATTTTTCTTTGCAGATTCTTAAGTTGTATTTGCCTTCTTGTCTCCCTCACTATCTCGGGTACAGAGGTTGTAGGTTTCATTCGACTACATTTCGGTTCTCTGTTAAACCAGGCTGGGTCACCTTGTTCCACACAGCTATTTTGAATTTGCTCACTTTTTTTTTTCTTTTTAATATGTCCACTACTAAAAGTAAATGCTCTCTTCTTTTCTTTTCACAGTCTAGACTAGATGTCAGAGGACACGACATTAATAGAAGTCGGTCTCCTCTATTACCTTTCAGGAACAGACTTTCAAGCCCCTTTAGGAATTATAATCTTTAGTAGAAAGACATGTATAGTAGATTGACTTTTTAAAAAATTTCCTTGTTCTAATTCTTTTATTGCTTTGAATTTAAGCCATTTCACTTCATTGAAGAGGCATTATTAGCCTCCTTGCCATGCATAACATAAATTGTATTTTAAGCATATGAGGTGCTTCTAGTTCCTTAGAAGAAAATACATTTGATATCATATTGCTATATTTACTGAGCTTGTTTCTAACATCTTACTAAATAGCATAGCTATAAATAATTTTACTTTATGAAAGGCACCAACATCTCCTACTGGTACTCCCAATTAATCTCCTGGATATGTCTAGAAGGACCAGCTCTATGCCTGCCTTTGCTCCTTATTGAATCATGTTCTCTTGTGATAATCTTTTATCTGAACAAGTAACTGACAATATAAAATCCTCCTATTTAAACATGCTTAGAACTGCAAGCTAAAAATTTCTATTTATCTTTCTGATTTGAAATTTTATCTTTTATAATTTTCAGCAATGATACAAAATAGAACATTTTATTTTTGTGAAACATAGACTTGTTTGTTAAGAAAGCAGCCTTAGTCTTTTTCCTAGGTATGACAAAACAAATGCTTAATATGAAGTTGATCAACTGTTTAAAATTTTTAAAGAAGAGCTTGCTTTTGGTTTTATACTCACATCTTGGAGAGAATCCTTGGAAACAAATTGAAAAGCCTTTTGATTTGTCTTTTCCTTGGACTGAACATTTTGTTCTTGATTATAATTGCAAATTCCTCTGGCCCTGGCTGTAGTACATATTTCCCTCGTTCTTATTCCACACCCCCCACTCTGGTTTTCTTTATTTTTAATTCTTAAAGGGGTTAATTTTGTCCTCACTTCTTGAGAAGTGAGGGAGATTTGATTGTCACTAACCTATTTCATGTGGATAAAATGAAATATTTGGTAACCAAATGAAATCTGGCTAGATTGAAAAACTGCTTAACCACTCATTAAGGGCTGCCCCTTGCTGACTTCCTGGTGTTAAGTTACTCTTGGAGTAATGAATGTGCTGTACTATATGCTGTTTAAAATAGGCATATTAAAGTCACTGTTTAAAATAGGTCACATCGTATAGCAGAATAAGACAATGTTCACGCTTGTAAACCAGGCACAGCAAACTCAGATGCATCCTAGACCTGATGAGTTAGAAATGAGTGAAGGAGAACAGATACCAAGATCATTCCTTCTTTGTCACCTGAGTACAGGCAGATTGTTGATTTGTGAAAAATAAAGGGTTGCCAGATTTTCTTTTCCCTTCCCCTCTTCTTTCCCCTCCCATTCTGTCTCTTCCCTTGATATACCAGATACTCCACTTTTAAGTAGATTGTATCAATTTTTTTAAATAGGTAAGAAGCAAAAAAGAATTATAAACACTATACAGTCTGCATTTTGTCCGTGAGCTGTCAGTTTGCAACCTCGAGAAACTCCTCTAGAAACTCCATCAATTTGAAAGATAAATTTAGTGTTATGTTGAAAAGAATGTGCATAGTGTTCTTAATTCTGTGGTCAATGGTCAATGGTCCATTTCCTGTGGGAAAAGGTTTATTGTTCAGCCCCATGGTCTAAGCAAAAGACTGAAAAACAATTTGAGCTGATAATTCACCTAAAAGCATGTTGGAAAAAGTTGGGTTGGTTGGAAGTCAATTCCTAATATTGTCTAAGTGAAATCTTTAGTGTCAGTCGGGACTGAGTCTGCAGTGTAAAAATCATACATTAGGATGGAGCCCATTAAGAACCCCATAAAACTTTAACTTTTGCCACTTATTTCAAAATTTGAAAAGTATAAAATTACACTTTTATTATAAATCTGTTTTTGCCACACGAACTGTACTCTTTTTTTTTTTCTTTAGGATGTAAAGCAGCTAACTGTACAAAATAACCTTTTGTGTATTCGAAACTCTTGAACCACCTTCAATTCTTACTTCTCTAGATTAAATAATTTAGACTTTATTATGTCCATAAATTCTATTTTATGTATATAACTTTTTTGTATTTTTCCTAGATAAAACTGGTATTATTAATAAGCATACCTAATAACAAATTATATAACTGCTTTATTACATTTTACATCATATATATTTACTCAGATTAGACATACTTTTTGAAAATGGTTGCATTATGAATCAGGATTCCTTTTTGGTTTCTTTTTAGCTCTACAGCTGTTTTATACATTTATTTCTGCTGTTAGAGATTGTTGTATCATTGTATTCTTTTCTTCCATAAATGTATGATCTTATCTCTAGCCTTTATTTTATTTTTCAGTTTCTGTCCATGATAAAACCTTTTGTTTGAATTCCAATTATGTCCATTCCTGAGTTAGCCTCACCAGCTATCCCTGGTGTGATGTCATCTTTGAAATTAAGTATCATGTGTGCTTTCTTTATTGAAGGCAGTTAGCTGGAATGTTTAAGAAATACTGGCCTCATCCTTGGGGAACACTGCAGTAGGCTTCCTTGACATTGAATCATTGGTAACTGTTCTTTCATAAGCCCAATTTGGCCATCTGATTTATGTGCTGTGTATCTTAACAATTGAGGGGTACTAACACACTGGAGAAACAGTGCATGTATTTTAATGTCTGGGTCACACAAACTGAGGACATCTTAAGGTGCCGAATTGAAACTATTTATAATTTAGGACTTTCTTCATGGTACTGAGTACAAGTATTCTAGCTACACTTGTGGTTTTAGAAAGTATTTCCTGCTCATTTGGCTTCTCAATGCAAAATATAACCCTGCAGCATATTATGTGGGTTTGTGACACTCCCGTAGGGACCTTGGGCTCATAAACCAGCGAATGGATTATATAATGCTGCATAAATGCTATATTTTTCATCTGACAGACATAATCTTGATCCTATATTTTTATGTTACCTAACTGCTTCAGAATACCACTTTTGAAGCAACCCATCAAAATGGAAATTGCTTCTAAAACATATAGCAATAAATATTGGTTGAGGCTCTGTGTGATTCAGTGACTCAGTACTTGGACACTAGTCAATTGAAATTCTCTGTTGTTTTTAAAAAAGGTCCATCGTTTCCATTTTATGGTATTGTTGGATCCCTCTCTGTATTAGTCAGTCATACGTTTCCTTGTTTTTTAGTTAAAATTATTTTTTCTGATTTGTCTAAGGCATGGCTGAGAATGAATCAAGCCTAAAAACAGGCATAAAGAGGATCAAAACTCAAAATGATGAGAATTTATAGGGCATGAAAATGTACACTATTTATGAGACCAAGGCAGATACGTAGGCCCCATGAAACCAGTCAAAAGTGGCAAACATCGCTTTCAGACCCGCAAGGTGGGCTTTGTCTCTGACGTGTTATGTGAAAGACTTGATGCTGGAGCTACAGTTTCCTTCCAACATCTCCTCCGCTCACCGTTGTATTCACCATCTAATAGGCTACTTAAGTTTTCCGCTTCTTTCTTCACAAAGACCCTGCTTGTCTCTTTCTGAAAACATGAACACAGAGTTCCTAATATATGCTGTACTATTCTGTTAAATGGAAGAGGGTTCTGCAGTTGTCAGCTCTGGCTTTGGGTCTCCCTTCCTCCCGCCCACTTTTTAGTATCTTGGTTGAGTAGTCAGGTGAACACTACCTTCACCAGGTCTACCTCTTTATAGAAGCCTTCTGAAGCCTCCAGCTTTCACCGTGCTGCGTCAGAATTCCCTTCCTCCTAAGGCCACAATAATCTCATCTAATCTTCCATTCTAAATAGGGATTATTTATGTTTACCTTCCCATAGACATAATATATATTCTGCTTACTTTTACCTTTGTTCTTATGTTGCAAAGCCTCTTTATTTTCTACTACTAATACCAAGGTTTATCTTATTTAAAAGTGTTTAAGGCTGCTGATCTCCTTCAATTCTAATATTTTTCTTATTTGCAACATTCAGTTTCGTTCTAAATTAGCTTAAGTCTTATTTTTATTTGCTCTTTGCAACTGGAATGCCAGACTTAGGGCCATGTCTTATTACAAGGTTCACACATGTTGAGCACATGGTAGGTAAATTGGGTACTCACTTCATTGGCAGTTGATCTGCTGGCTCTTTCACATGAAGTATCTTTTATAAGCAGGCGTGGGCATAAAGACATTGGTTTTAGAATGTTTCACTTCAGTGAGAGTGAACGTCATATAAATACTTCTGTAAAGTGGAGTTGTAGGCTCAAATATATTATGACAAATTTCATTCTTGGACATAAGTAAATAAGATAAATCCAAATCCTTAGGGCATTTATTGAACATTATTTATGAAATATAATTGAAACATCATGCAATTTTCACGAAGAGGGTTCATGGCTGTCTAAGGCATTTGTGCCCTTACCCCTGACTTCCTGATCTGAGACGATATCTTCCTCTGGCGTTTTGGTAAGGCATGGTGGTGTTCCTGACTGAATCTTGTGAGGACTCCCTGTCTTGATTTAACTTTGCATGTTATTATTCACTTTTTGTTTCTACTTTGAAAATAGGGCTACCACTAAAAACAGATTATGAAAAACTAGCATTAGAATCAAGAATTAATATACTGCTAAATTTTTAATTTGCTTTGTTAGTCATAATGCAAAACATTTTGTTCCCTGGGTAGATATGTACTTAATCAAATGGTAAGTTGGAGGTGGGAGGGAGTAAACTAATTGTTTTTGTAACCAGATTCTCTATTCTTTCCTTTATCTCAAAAAGTAGTGCTTTGATATGAAGTCAGTTGACCACTCTCAGTTCCCTCATTTTGGAGTGAATTCTAGCACTCTGAAAAGGAAAAGATAAATTATTCTTTGGGGAGCAATGCAGTTTACTAAGCGGTGTAGGAGGCTGGGGGGTCAGGTGACCTGACTGTGTTCAAATTGTAAAAGGCAAGTGTCAATTGATGGTGTTCTGCTCTCTAAACTAGCACTTGGAAACTAGTTGTTTAGCCGCTGCTATCATCCCTCCGTAACTGTTCTGGAGGAGTGTTTCTGTTTGTCTTGCTGGTGAAGCCCGACACTGGTTTACAGTATGTAAATTCTACTCACACAGTTTGGTCATTCTGAATACCATTCTGCTTCTTTTCTCTTCTAAATTTCCCAGGTGCCTCTGAGAAGCATAACTTAATACTACTATAAGTTATGCTTACAATACTACTGTAAGTAATATTACATAATGTAATACTACTATTCTTAATGCAGAGATGTAGATACAGTCACACACACATTGTGATATGAAATGTGTAATGATTAAGTAATTGATGATTTTAAATTATAACAAATTCTCTAACCTTGTTCAACAAATGCAGATGCATATTCTGCCTTCCCAGGCACATTTGTCTTTCTTAGGAAGTACATTTTGTCCCAATCCACTTTTTTTTTTTTAATTTTATTTATTTTTAGAGGGGAAGGAGAAAGAGAGGGAGAGAAACAGCAATGTATGGTTGCCTCTCACATGGCCCTCACTGGGGACCGACCTGCAACCCATGCATGTGCCCTGACTGGGAATTGAACCAGGACCACTTGGTTCCCAGCCCGCACTCAATCCACTGAGCTACACCAACCAGGCTCTTCTGGTTGTCTTTAATGTTGGCAATACTACCCCATATATATGTGTGTGTGTATATATATATATATGTGTGTGTGTATATATATATATATATATATATATATATATATATATATGGCAATGTTACCCCATATATATAATTAGATGTCACTTGGAGCTAAATGTAGTAAATGAAGTATAATGGGTACTGATCAAACAAAGTTGATATTTTGCCTCAAAAGAGTCATAACTATAAAATAAACCTTGTTTTTTTCTGTGTGATTCATAACTAGAAATGCATGTATAATGTTACAGTATTCATAAGGCAGTCTCACCCACACTTCCCACTGCTTTGCAGTTCCAGCCTCTGCTTTACATAGCAATGAAACTTCAGGTATGTTGTTGTATTGCTCATCAAAGTACCACTTTTAGAAGATTGTACTTGAAGGGTTTTTTAATGGCACTAGAAAGACTGCTCTGCCATGCCACAGAATAGCTTTCCCGAGTTAAGTGTACATTTAATCAACATTATGGCAATTATGGCTCTTCTAGAAATCCTTCACCCTCTGTTTTGTGGCAGGAACTTTGTCTAGAATAAAACTGTCATGAGTAGGGATAATTTCAAATCCATTCTCCTTTTATTTATGTCAGGATAAATTATGGTGGGGGATTGGTTACCCATCTTTTTCTAATTGAAGGAATTAGAATTGAAATCTGTTCAGAACTTCAAATGTAACTTGTTAGAATTTCTATTACTTAAAAATATTTAAGTAACATTTAAACATTTTATATGTTCACGTTAAGTAAATATGGCAATATTTCTGTCACTGCTTTTGTACTGATTGAATCATCTCATTGGACATTGTGATTGAGAAGTTGTTATGAGATTTAAAACCAAATTGAAGAAGTCCAAACTTGATGACTCTCTCAAAGAGTTCTGTGCCTTTGGTAGATTTGACACATGGTTTTTTATGAAACTGCTTTAAAAGAAGGAGTGCTGTTGTCTTCATATGTTTTCATGATGATCCTCACATTGCAGTTTATGTCCTGTGACTTTAAGGCAGCTCTACAAAGCCATTTTTGGTTGAGTGAGATTTTCTTTTAGCAGTTATAATGAAAACCCACACTATCCATGAGCATACACTGGTTTGACTTCTCAGTTTTCTATCAAGTACCACTGTGTTTCATGTCTCAGGAAAACCATTTGAAGAGCTCATATATACAAATTATTGCTTACTTCACTGACTTCAGGTAATGATACTGTTAGATCATTAATATTGACCTAGGAGGAAAGCTGGCTCATCCCTCTAAGTGATGCGTAGTGACGCCTGTGGAAGCTAACATTACCTTAATCTAAACACCAGGGGTCCCTACCAAGGGAGGTAGTAGTTCCTCTGAGCTCTCTAAGGATCATGTCCCTATATTCCTGGGGTAGCTATGCCAAACATTCATTTTATCTGAAGGATGTTGTCAGAGAAAGTAAATGATCTTAAAACCTTCTGCTATTCTTAATCATTAAAGAAACCGGGAAATTTTGGCTTGTCAATGGAAAAAAAAAACTTAAGGGAAGATACGGTCGTAGCTGTTTCCTTATTTGAAGAGGTGTTTGCCATATAGGGTAGTAGAGGGTTCCATATGCCTAGCACAGGAGTGGCACAGGAATACACATTAATTTGGAAAATCATATTTCTGATGCTGAACTAGAAGTGTAACAGATTAGGCTAAAACCGAATATAGCAAAGAGAGAGGAAATTTCCCTTCCTGGTTAAGTACCTGGAAGTGTGTGAGGCAGTTTGGCAATAGGAAACAGGGCTCTTACAATCAATCGTTCATGGACCCAGCCTTCAAGAAGCTGATAGTTCAATCATAGAAATAAGCATTTTCACAGTTCTAATAAAAGTAGAAAATAATGCTTTTATAGACTTTACTGATAAAGCCTTATAGAACTTAGAGCCTAAATTGGGGACCTGTACTTGACAACTAGAATGTTTGCTAGAGAGAAACTGTAGAAAAAAAGAAAGGAAATAACATGAGATGTAATGGGTTACATTCTACCCCTGGGACTGTGGCGTGTTACCTAACTTCTGGGCTTACTTACCTTCTCTCATCTAGAAAAAGAAAATTACAGCATCTGTCATGATTCCGTGATAGAAATGTTGTGAGAATCCATCTGGATAATGTTTGTAGAAGGATTTTAAAAACTCAAAAAGGCTGTGCAAATATTAAGGATTGCTGTGACTTAAATTTTCATTTATCTTGCTTTTAGTATGTTTCGGCAAAGTAAAGACTAAATTTCTTTTGACTTTCAGTAATACCCTTATGGCGACTAAGTAGTATTTCAATATAAGAGCGCCTAAATAATATGCTGTTTATAAGTCTCTGCATTCTGTGTGTGTGTGTTTTAAGGAAAGACAATTTTGGTATATATATTATTATGACCCTGTAGTAACAATTTGTTTTAAAGGAAAACTCTTGAAGTGATAGTCTTTACACACATACTTAAACACACACAAATACACACATGCATATATTTCTTGTTAGTAGAGGTTATTTAATAATTGATTTTAAACATTGGAAAACAGAGACTAGTGTCTTTGGAAATACCATGGAGATAATATAGAAAAAAATTCTAGTACATAGAACTCTGCAGTTACACGGTTAGTATTTAATGTTGGGCAAAGAAGGTGAAAAAATCAACTTTAATAAAAAATTAGCTGGATCATAAAAACAACAGAGATAGTTCATTAAAGCATATCCTTCAGGCCTGCCAGAACTCCCTGTCCTTCTAATTCAGTGGTTCTCAACCTTGGCTAAATAGTAGAATTACCTGGGGAGCTTGAACTTCCCGCTGCCCAGGCTACACCCCTAACCGTTTAATTCAGAATCTCTGGGGGTGAGATCAAGTTATCAGTATCTTTTAAAGCTCCCCTGCCAATTCCCATGTACACTAAGTTCGAGATGCACTTCACCATATCTCTCTGTAGTACCATCTGGGATTTACAACCAGAGTGCTATTTTTGAATCCTTTGTCTCCTTCCTCTGGATTTAATCTTACCAAGTTCTGCAGATTCTCCCTTAGCTGTATTGGTTTGACCCGTACTGTCCCCAGTAATGCTAGCCTAGCCAAGGCCTTTATAGTTTAATATCTAGTTTTCTTCTTCCAGGCCCTCCTAAATGGCATTACCAGACACTTTCAAAGAACAGTCTTTCAAACAACAGTTTTGTCATTTCACTTAAGAACTCGCACTGCTTTGGCATCTTGGAATCCAGTATACTTTATAACCAAACTATTTAAAAAATGGATCCTTGAGTTGCTTTTATTTCCTATTGCAGCATTTTACAATTGGGAGCGAATTGAGGGATTAGGAGTTGAGTTGTTGGAATTATTTTCCCTGAAATCCTGGGATTCTGCAAAGGAGCCTTGGGGTACTCATAGGGTAAAAAGAAGGGGGGCAGTGCTTGGCAAGAGGCATATCTGGGTTCTCTTTTTACTCATCCCCTTCCTCCTACTTCAGCCAGAGCAGGTCCATTCTGCTTCCTTAATATATTTGGGTTGTTTAAGATTTTATTAAAACTGTAAATAGTTTCACTGCTAAATGGGGTGGGGAGGGTGCTGGTAACAAATCCTCTCATTCCACAGGGCAGGAAACTAAGGCTCAGGATGAGGTTAAGTGACTCAACCAAAGTCATATAGCTGAAATATGCCCTTTGTCCCAGCCAGTGTGATCTCTTCACTCTCTCTGAACAAGAAGAAATGTAAGACTAGTGTCTGACACAGGGCCTTATACATACAGGTGTTTGGCAAATATTTGTTGAATGAACACTTGAATGAATGCTATTTTGTACTTTTCTGTTTCTGCTCGCATTGTTACTGAAAGCGCATTTTTTTTTTTAATTCTCCTTTCACCTATAAAAGCAACCCTCGAACACTCTGTACCTCGTCTCTCCCTACACCCACGACTGTAGTGGTCATTTACTGGATTATATTTTAGCCCTTTTTTTAACACTGCCTTGCACTCAAATCATTGTCTGGATGTATCTCTTCTCCATGACAAGATAATATGTCTGTGCCTTGAAGTACAGGCCCCTCGCCACATACACCTTTTGCATGTCTTTCTGCAGAGACCAAGCATAATGCATACTAGTTGAATTGGATCACTGTATCACCCTGAAAAACTGTAGCTTCGTTTCTATACTCCTGCTAGTAGTAATTAAAACACAGTTCAATCAAATGTTTAAAAATATGAAGTCTGAAATTTTACTAAGGATACGAAATGCCCATTTGTTAATGAATTGTACAACTGGAATTTTTATATCCCCCAAATGCCTTTCCCATTAAAATAAACTCACATTCTTTTCATAGTGACTTTTTTTTTAAGTAATGATTGCAACAGGAAAAGAAAGTAGATTAAATAATTTGTTGTCTGCCAGAATTTTTTTTCCTGAGGTCTCTGAGTACTTGCAGTCTCGGTCACTTAGCATACTAGCCCCTAAAAGCAAGGCCAAACTGCAGCTCCATGGGAAAAACACTTGGGAAATGTCCAATCTAGTGTGAGCCAACTCACAGTTGCCTTCCTTGTTCAAAGCCACATTTCCTGGCTGGATCAGTTGGAATTTTCTTTTGAAGAAAAGAGTGTTCCTGGATTGGTTTCAGGCTCTTTTTTTTTTCCACAGCAGTTATTCTACCATTCTCCACAGAGCTGTCCATAAGCCAGTAGGAAAAGTGATTCTATCATTTTCCCTGGAAAAGTATTCAAAGCATGTTGTGTCCCCTCAGAAACTTACCCTTTGATGATCTTCCCACTAAATATCCCTCTTTTTCCTTAGAAGAACACTCCAGGCTACACATGAAGATTCCATGACAAGCAGCTCAGGCATGTAAAATTGTTGTTATCATTTGCTTTAACATAGTATTATTTTCATTCATTCATTAACATTCATATATTACTTCATTCAACAACTATTTATTGACCCCCTCAGAGAAACAAGAAAATACTTTTAAAAAATAGACTTAGAGTCAGGCTTATATTTGAGCTCTTAAACTTAATCAGTGTTTGAACAGAGGCAAGTTACTTAATGTCTTTGGATCTCAATTTCATAATCTCTAAAGTGATCATATAGCACCACGGCTTAAGACCATTGTGAGGAATACATAATTCTTGTAAATATGTAAGCATGGTGCGTGGCATGTGGTATGTATTCAAATATTGAATTATACTTAACAAATACTGAACTTTTTAAGTCAGCATTTCTTACTGGCCTGTTCTGTGTTAGGTAGCCTGCTAGGGAGCTCAAAGTCCAGTGGGGGGCACATCTGGGTAGGCGTAGTTTACTGTGCAATACCACGAGTACCATAATAGAGTTGCATACGATGGGCTGTGGGAGCAAAAGAGGGTGGTGCATCTAAGTAAATTGAGATAAAATCATTCATATTGATTTTAGATGTTATATGTATGCTCATGTTATTGGTAGGTTTTCCTTGGAAATTCAAGAAACTCAAAACTTTGAAACATTAAAATGTTCTATTTCACACTTTTTATTTCCTATTCCATGCAGGGAATATGCTTTATCATCTTTCAGATAGATTAAGACTCTGGCAGAGCCATGTCCACTCTGCTAACTCCACGGTTCATAGTCTTCCTGAGACAGATTGTTCAGCTTAAAGCAGAGCCACAAGCAAGGACATTATGACTATCAACGATGTTTAGCATATAAGCAGAGTGGGCAACACTGTCTATGAAAATTTGAAAGATATCCTTTCCTCCTTCCATTACAATATGTCATCCCTTGGTTATCTATATAAGATACAGTACTTATACATATTTTATTGCATAAATATTGGAATATAATTTTTTTGTATTATAACCCATGGAATTTCAATTTCTGAATATCCTCAAAATCAGGATGGGAGTGCCTATCTTGGATAATTCGAGCTAAGGGCTCTCAAAAGGGTGACCTCAAGTATCGATCCAATACATTTCAAGGTAACATGAATTAATGGCAATGGGGTGCTCGAGTCACATCCTGATTTAAAAGGTTGTGACAAATACAGACGAACTAAAAAGAAAAAAAAACAAAATATAATTTATTACTTCAAAACAGTACTGGGCACGCATTTTACTTTTACTTTAGATGATTATACAGCTGAGAGGGACGGCGTCAATTAGTGCAGAGCAGTGTGTCTCGGACCGGGTGCACAGACTCGGCTCCAACATGCATCTTCCTGAAATCTGAGAATGTTTAATTAGATATTTTTATTTTACTATGAAAACAAAAATGTTTTATAGGGATGTACATAAAATTTTTTGACAGTGAAAATTTTCAATGGAAATACATTATTTTTTAAATAGAAGAAACTTTTAATTTTTTAAGTCAGTATTTCCCAAAAGGGCATTCGGTCTATAACCCAAAATAGTTTCAAAATAAATTTTTTTCCTTTGAAAATGAGTTTATGTTACTCAAGTTTAGAAACCCTATATAATGAATTTAAAAACACAAAACAAAAAAGGATTTATACTTGCTCTCTTCAGTATGATTTGTCTATAGATTCAGATTTACATCTTCTCTTATCTTAAATGTCAGTTTGATTCCAATGCAGTATAACTTTCTGGTATTCATTGCTAATGCATTTGATGACAGATATTGAAGCTACTGTGACCTGTGGACTGTCTCTGTTGATACTGTTTCAGTTTCATTTTATACAAAACACTCCACTCCACCAAACTCCCCGCTAGGTATATGCTTTTCAGGACAAGATTTAGCTGGCAGTGAGACACTTTGGCAAAAGAAAATTGGAATGAATATCTTAAAATATATTTTATATATCAGAGTTCTTAGCCTGTGTGAAAGTGAAGGCAGAACTTAGGTAACCCTTTGAATTGAGATGTAAAGAAACAAACATGGAGATGATATTAATGTGATACAATAAAAAAGAGGATAAAAGAAGGAGTTAATTTCTTTGAAAATTGAGTTGAACTTCAGTGTGTCGTATGGTTTGTTGGATTATAAAGTGCTCTGTGGAATTTAAAATATTGGTCAACAGCCCTGGCTGGTGTGGCTCAGTGGATTGAGTGCTGGCCTAGGAACTAAAAGGTCACCGGTTTGATTCCCAGTCAGGGACATGCCTGGGTTGCGGGTCAGGTAGCCAGTTGCGGGTGTGTGAGAAGCAATTGATCAATTTATTTCTCACACATCAATGTTTCTCTTCCTTTCTTTCTCCCTTCCTTCCCCTCTCTCTAAAAATAAGTAAATAAAATATTTTAAAAATAAATATAATAAAATATTGGTCAGCAGTATTGTTTTGGTGATTTGTATTCATCTCCCTATGGGATATAAGGGATGGAACTATTCTCTTAAGTAAGACATTGTTCTGCCAGACCATAACATTGAACAACTCTTAAATGAAATGTACAAATATTGGTTGGTGCATACAGGGCAAGATTCCTGGGGAGAATGGCAGGGTTCTTGAAGGAGATAGGAGATATTTTGTGCACTGCAGTTAAATTTGTCAGTTGTAATTGTGAATAGTTTAATCCCTCTAGGCAAATCTTCCAACGTTGTTGAATATACTCACCTTAAACATTTTATATTCATATATATCCTGGCTATTTGAATCTGACTCTGAAAGCAATAGTTTGCTCCTACACATGAAGATTTGTCTATGACTATCTCCTACACATCTTGCCGCCCACAACATACAAATGACAGTGACTCCATAGAGTTGAGAAGACAGTGGCTCCATAGAGTTGAGAACATACAAATGACAGTGGCTCCATAGAGTTGAGAAAAAAATAAGCATTAAAGCAAAAGGCTTCGCAAGTAGAAAGGGTGGTGCTAGAAACAGGTGCTGGGTATGCAAATATCTGGATCAAGGAGCTCTGAATCTGGGCCAGTGGTTTTCAAGCTTTTTATCAGAGTGACCCAGAAGCTTGTTAAAATACAGAGTGCTGGGCCCTCCCTAGAACTTTGGACTTAAGAGGTCTTGAGCAAGGCTCTGTAGGAATTGCATTTCTAACAAGGGTCCCAGTGATGCCGTTGCTCCTGGTCCGGGGACTACATTTTGAGGATCACTGATTCATTATATACTTTTATAGATTTATAGGTAGTTAGGTCCTATTGTATGATGCCCTACTGTTCCTCCTGTATGAAAACTCTGTCTCAGATCTTGTAAACCATAAACAAACATACTCTTTCAGTTCAGTCAGAGCAATTGAAAGCAAGATACGCTGAAGAATTGAGAAGAGTAAGGGTTTATCCAGGCCCTATAATATCCATTTCTATTAATGTTACCCCAGTTATTCTGGGCCAATAAGAAGAGACTATATTAACACAAATGTAGCATGAAAAGTAATTCATTGCCTTGATTTTATAAAATTTTCAAAGAATTAATCGAAAAACACTTACATAATTAAGACTTTACAGTGAAAATATATTGCAGGTATCCTAAAGGGTCATGTTCACAAGCTACTGTAGATCCATCATGAGTGGTGGGTTTCCACCAAAGATTTAAGTACTCATCTCTCCTCAGAAGCCAGCTGTATTTCTCAGAAAGCCATTTAAATACTTAATGCTTCAACTTTTATATCTAACTATATATATGAATATAGAAAAACAGAGTCTTTTAATGTATTGATTTGAGAGAGAAACATCAATTTTTTGTTCCAATTATTTATGCATTCATTGGTTAATTTTTATTGAATATTTTATTGTTGTTCTATTACAGTTGTCCCAAATTTTTCCCTCATTGCTCTCCCTGCCCCACCCATCCCCAGCTCCCACAGTGAATCCCCACCCTGTTGTGCATGTCCATGGGTCATTCATACCTGTTCCTTGACTAGTCCCTCCCTCTTCTTCCTACTCTTATCCCCCTCTACCCTTGCCTCTGGTCACTGTCAGTCTGTTCCTTGTTTCCGTGCCCCTGGTTCTATTTTGCTCATTTGTTTGTTTTGTTCATTAGTTTCCTCTTATAGGTGAGATCATATGGTGTTTGTCTTTCGCTGCCTACCTGGCTTATTTCACTTAGCATAACACTCTCCAGTTCCATCCATGCTGTCGTGAAGGATAGGAGTTCCTTCTTTCTCTCTGCTGCGTAGTATTCCATTGTGTAAATGTACCAGTTTTTTGATCCACTTGTTTACTGATGGGCACTTAGGTTGTTTTGGCATTTGGCTATTGTAAATTGTGCTGCTATGAACATTGGGGTGCATAGGTTCTTTTGGATTGGTGTTTCAGAATTCTTAGGGTATAATCCCAGCAGTGGAAATATCAGGTAAAAAAACAGTTCCATTTTTAGTTTTTAAAGGAAATTCCATACTGTTTTCCACAGTGACCACACCAGTGACCCCATGTTGCTTCTTGTATGTACCTTGGCCAGGAATCGAACCCCAACCTGGGTGTATTAGGACTATGTTCTAACAAACTGAGCTACCCGGCCAGGGCCAAGATCATAGTCTTTTTAATTTTTGTCAGGAATGTTGTATAAAACAATCATACATGTGATTTTGATCACTATGGAAAAGGAAGGTATTTAAGAAACCTAAAGAACTGCATTAGAATTTTCTGAGATTTCATATCCTGTAGGTTGAACCAAGGTTTGTTTTATATTAAGTTTTCTTCAACGTTAGAGAATCCTTCAAACATTTTTGCCATAGCCCCCAAATCATTTCTTTTTTGTAAAATTAAACGGTTGCCATCTTTATTCTAATTTCAGGTTAAAGTTGCCATTTTAATGTCAATGTCTTTTTAAAAACAACAACAACAATAAACTTGAGTTTATTCATTGGCCAGGCAAGGGTACATAGCAAATGAATTCACTAATTAACGAGGAAGAAAAGTCTTGTTTTCTACTACTAGGAAGAGTGGAAATGGTAGTTATTCTACTGAGTAATTGAAAACTAGCATTTTGCATAGGAGGACATGAGTTTGTAGATCTGTGCATGATTGTGCAGGCTCCATTTGCAGCAACCTGCATTTTGTTTTGGTATCTCCTAGGCAAGCGCTGCTGTTCCTGACAGACTTTCCTTTTATAAGAGTCTCTAGTCCCTTTTCCAAAGCTGATTAAATCCTTATGCAGGTTCTGGACCCAGCCAGACTCTCTGGGTGTCTGCTGGTATGTTCTAACATTGGGTGGGACCTCGGCTGGCAGGGAGCAGTTCCCACACTAGACATTCTCAGTCTCTTCTTAAAACAGTTAATACAGTGAGCAGTGCAGGACTGAAAACAGCTTTGAAACAGAAGTGTTTTTGTCTAGATTTCTCTCCAAATAAGAACTTAGCAGAAATATTGGCAATAGCATTTCTTGAATGCTAGAAATGATGGAGAAATCATGAAATGGAGCACTACCTCAGCAGTAAATCTCAACATTAGAAAAGCTCAGCTCATTTGTGGGGGAAAAGAAAAAACCTATGAAAAAAATAACACCCTCAGATGGTACAAATCATAAGTATGAAAAGCTCATTCCTCCCATATGCCTGCAAGAGATGTTGAATTTGAGTCAGTTAAACTAATTCATCAATCTTTGAGGATACTTCTACTTACATATATAGTATGATTTAAGAGAGGCAGAAACTGAATGGGAAGTGAGAAAATCATATTTCCAGTTTGGTGCTTAATAGCTGCTTTCATCCATTAATTCCATATAATATCAAGTACCTCCTATGTACCAGACAATAATAATACAGGTGCTATTAATAATGTATTAATATATTAAGTATCAGCTGTGTAGCAGACACCATTTGATTACATTGCGTGTAGTAGACTCAGATATGGTGAAAAAAAACATTTTTAAGGTCACCCACCAAGTGATTGCGGGAGCTGGGAATTGGTGCTCCAGGCCTGCTTGTTCCGACTCCAGACTGTAAGCTCTGCCTGCTGTGCTGTGTCGCCGCTACACTACACCATGCAGGGCCATGAAAATGCGAGGAAGAAAAGAGCAGACGCCGTCCCTGGCCCAGAGAACATACAGTTTTAACCTATCTGATCTTCAGTTTCCTTCGCAGGCCGGGATAAGTTATGGCACAGCACGGCTTCGTCACAAGATCTTTCATAAATCCCAGGCAATTAGATAAAGGCTTTAATGGAACTTGTACATGGAATCGCCGAAGTAATTTTTGAAAATCTCCTTGGGAAATGCATAGTAATCTTAGAAAGTTCACTGAACTTGAGTTTGTACACTGAAATCTTGGGGTAAGGCACCATCCAGGATAAGATGAAGACAGAAAAATGGACTATGTTTATATTCTTGGCTTAAAAATTGTCCTTGTCCAGAGGAGAATCAGCTGTCAATTTCAACTTACTGCAGGAAGCAGTAGAAATGAAATCTGTTTCTGTAGCTCGCTCTCTCCTCAGGGATCCACTGTCTCACGACAAGTATGTTTCCATTTGAAGAAACCCTTAAGTGAATCCCACAGCCCAAGGTAGATATTTATTCACACTTCGCAGATCCAGTTCCATGGCTCCACATGTAGGTAAATTAATTCTAGCATTGCCCACTTGTGTCTCCTCTGAGGGACTCCATTTTATTTTGAATAATCTCTCCCTATCATCTCTCCTGTCCTCACATACATATTTGTATATTCTAGCTGAAATTCTAACCAGTTCTGCATTGGCATTAAAAAAAAAGCAATAATGTAAAATGTAACTTTGTGGCCCCCTGTTGTATTTCACTGTATCTCTTTCCTCTTTGGCAAGATACGGAGATGGTGAATTAAAGTAGAATAAATCCCATATCCAAGGAAATGTCAAAGTAAAAGAGGTCAAACCAGCTTATAAAAGTTACAGTTTCCCAAAAATATGTGGGTAGTGCAAAGAAGATACTGAACTGAAGAGTCTGTCCACAGGAGACAAAATGTGTAATCATTTGACCATATAAACAGTGGAAGAGTCTAAACTTAACTGTAAGCATCATCATTGATCTTTCCTGTTGTTGCTGCTGCTTTCGTTGTTTTGCTGTGCTGCTGGCAGAGGCGTGGAAACAAAACAATGACTACAGCACTTTCTTTTTTCACATAGGTAGAGAGTCTCTTGAATTTCCATGAGCTTGTGTATGAATGCGTCTTCAATAAATTAGTCTTCAAATGTTTGTGAAGCACCTGTTTTGTGTAAAGCAGTACACTAAATGCCTTTAGGAACTTGCAGTCTATTTGGAGGAGACACAGAATATACACTTGAAAATATAACTAAGACATAAAGTTTTTGTCATCGATTATTCTTAGGGGCCCCTCATCCTGTAAACCTGTGCCCCAAGCTCCTTGTTTAGTGTCTTAGCTTTCTAAGGGTTATCATAGAACCATAAGATATAGAAAGTTTCTCTAATAAATCTTGGGAAGGATTTCTCCTCTGTAACAAATCCTGTCAAGCAGAATTAAAACACTTGCTACATTAGAACCATTGAAATAACTCCAGTTATCTCATTGTCAGATAACTTTAATGCTGTATTATGATTGAAGAGTGAAGAAAAAAAGGAGAGAGGGAGAGAGCTCTGACCTGGGAACTAACACAATCGATCTTAAGAAACATCAAAGTGTAACAATTATCTCAGCAACAGGGATGATTTGGCATCCCTTTGTGAGCCATTTATGACACATGTGTAATGCTTTGACATTAATTTAGAAACTGGCTTTTCTAGAGTTTTGCCATATTGCCAGGATATTTCTGTCTCCATAATATATTGATTATATTATTGTAATGAGTTGGCCAATGACTCACAGAGTTATGAAGAAATTATACTAAATTTATCTGAGAAAAGGAATGACGAAGACTTCAGAATTATTATATGCACGTTTCATAACCTCGTCGTGTTAATGCTCACCCATTTCGTGTCTTGATATCAGCCCATGCTTTTTAATGTGAATCAGAAGCTGGGAGTAATTCTTTGATGTTGTATAGTATTGTACTTAACACATTGAATGATGCTTAAAATACAGTAAAATTCTTCTCAGTTATAAAAAATAACTATAAGAACTTAGGTAAGTGAAATTTCGCTTCTTGATTTCTTCCCTGAAAATACCCGTGGGTGCTCCGCTTTGAAATTTCATGACCTGTTTTGACAGTTACCCTTCATTTACTGATACATTGAATTATCATGGACTGGTCAGAGGTAATTGTGTAAATGACTATAAATCTGCAAGTCTGTTCTGAAATCATGAGGCAAACAATAGTGCAATATGTCAGAAAATATAATCATGCGCAACTCTGAGTTCAGAGTATACATACCTCCCACACTAAAGGCTTTTGTGCGGATCTGTGTTCCTAAATTTCTTTTCTGCATGTTTTGTTTGTTGTTGTCTGTAGCATGTAATGCATCTGATAGCATTGCCTGCTTCTTACATGGAGCCTCCAACATGCATGGTGTGTAGTATGCTACGAAGGTTGATTTGCTTTGGTCTCCGTTTTTTGTTGTTGCAATTTTCTATTCATAACCCCCCCCCTTCTACACATGGAATGTTTGCCAGTTTCTGGGGTGCAGAAAAGTGTGTGAGGGCATTAGTAGAGTTTACATGCCATGCCGTCAGCACTGAGAGTGGGCACACTGCATCTCCAGGTGACCCACGCTGGTGGAGTATCTTGTAAATACCGTTTGCCAAGTCAGGCCAGCTGGATAGATAATGTGAATCATCGTGTGATACAGTGGTTGCTATTCCGGTCTGATCTTGATGTTATGCTGGTTAAGTATTATTGATGAACTAATCATGTTCCTAAAATAGACCAATAGCATTCATTAAAAAAGTCTCTCCAAAAATAAGTAGAACCGCAGACAGCAGTCTTGTCATAAAGGCCAAAAGTCTTTTCTCTTGGCTAACTTTGTTTTTGCGCATATATAATAGAAGACTTTTTGTCTAATTTGAGGAAGGTATTAAGTTTCTGAAAATGCTTCATTCATAAAAAACAAATGTACATGGTGGCATCATTACCCTGTATGCCTATTAGTAACTCCAATTTAGTTACTTTGTAAAATTAAGACTCTTTGTTTTTATAGGGTTTGGTTTGGTTTGGTTTGGTTTGGTTTGGTTTGGTTTGGTTTGGTTTGGTTTGGTTTTGCCTGCTTCTAAGCAATCATGAAACATTTTGAAAAGCCATCTTATTCTATATTCTACCCCAAAGTTGCCAGCCCCATCGTGTGCTGTAGTATTAACAATGCATCATTTTAATATTTGACATAATGCTTTGCGGCAGCTAAAATTTAAAAGGGATTACATCTATTTTAAGATAATTATAAAATTATGGTGGTGCACCCAAGCAGATCACTCCAGTTATGCTAAAGCTGAGCTTTTCTGTCCATCAGAATTACTATTTTGCCAATCTTTTTTTCCTGTATAATAAAAGAACATAGCCTTATGATATTCATTCCTGTTTTTACGTAGGTATTTTATTAATGCACAAAATGTTTGCATATCCTTGGCTCTCTGTAAAAGTGGGGCATCGATACTTCAATAAACATGAGTAGGTTATGAGTGGGAATTTGTTAGCTTCTTCTATTAAACCACATGCATCCATATTTTAAGGATAACCATTATAGAAGTCTTTAGTGATTAAAAGAAAATTAAAAATGTTTTTTGTCACTAGAGAAGTAGAGAATAACACCTTGATGGACATTAGTTTTTTTCTTTGGGAGTTTGCTCAGCATATTATAACTTCTGAAAACTGTGTCATTTCTCTAGAAGGAAAAGAGAATAACTTGAGGTGTAGTCTTTGTGAAAGGAAACAGTCTTTTTCCTTCAGCTTTGCTGTGACTGACAGTTAATTGTAGAATGCGCCATTTCATTTCATCTTCAGTCTACAAACTTTAACATAGATTTTCTTTCTAACCCATAAATATAACAATTACTAATTTACACAATATCATGTATGAAGTCAAGTACATTGCTCTTAAGTCTTGATCTAAAAGGTGAGGTACATGTTTAGTTATCATTAGGCATACAGGTTTAGCGAGAATGTACCCCAAATGTGAGAAAAATGGCAATCATATTTTGAGTGATTTTTGACCAACTATTTATTTCAGTTTTTAAAAAATAGATAAACAAAAGGAATGATTACATTGATTAGTACAACAGGATGAGAGTCTTCTTTAAATGTGTGATAGGAAGTTATGTTTTGTGGGTTTTGTTTTTGTTTTTGTTTTTTTTTTGATATTTGTACTGCTAGGAAATTTTTCCTGAAATTGATTCTAAATCTCATCAAAGTTTACCCATTTTAAGTTTTGCTTTAACTGGACATAGAAAAAAACTATTTTTCATTACTGTGTAATATCTTCCCTGGGTTCCTTATAAAGAGCTGGGTTTCACCTTGAATAAGGCTTCATTCCTATCTCTACTCTCAGAGAAGAGCGTTCTAGTGAACCAGCCTCCTTGAATGTTGGTAATTGAATATTTTATCTTACTTGATCTTTAAGCCTAAATTCAAGAAAGTTGACTACTGCCTCTTTCTTTATATACTTTCTCCTCATGGTTGACCATGATTTCCTAGTTCTCCCCCTAGCTCAGCGGTATATCCTTCTCATGCTCCTTTGCTTGTTCTTCTGTTTGAACTCTAAATGTTAGAGTGCCTCCCAGGGCTTGGCCCTTTTTAATGTGCATACTTCCCTAAGTGATGTCATCCAGCCCCATGCTGTCTTTAAATACCATTTTAGGGAGGAAGCTGATCGCTCTCAAGTCTCTTTCTCTGGTCACCGTGCCCTCTAAAACACCAGATTCCTGTGTCCAACTGCCTACTGGACATCTTTACTTAGATGTCCAGAGGCACCTACAAATTGAAGAGGCAAATGCATAACTTTTAACTTTGTCCCCCAAACTTGAACCTCTCCTAGTCTTCCCCATCAGAGTATATATAACTCCTAAATACTTGGTTGCTGAAACCAAAACCCTCTGAGCTGAGCTTGGTGACTCTCTTTCCCTCAGTTTGAGCTGCTGCTGACCTCTCAGGACAATAGCTATTCCTTTGGCAAAGCATGTGAGACAGTTCTTGTTATTCATGGGTTTGTAGGAGCCTTTCCTGACAATATAAACCAATGTTAACACCCCGTCATCTCCCCTTCTATCGTACCACTATAATTCTCTGAATATCCTTACCTGATTTTTTTCTTTTTGGTTATTAATAGAATTTTTATCTCCTTGAACTCTGAGTCATTTGCTAAAATAGTTGAGTGAATGTTTGCTTGTTTGTTCATTCATTCATAGTTATAAACACATACTGAGGACCTTGCATGTTCTAGCTACTATGCTAAGGAGATGAAGATGATTAAGATGCAATTGTTGCCTTCAAGAGTTTCACAGTTTAGTGGTGGAGGGATACACGCAAATAAACAATTACAGTACAGTGTGAAGAATGCAAACAGTGAAAGCCTGTCCAAAGTACAGGAGCAGCTTAGAACAGGATGTGGTTAATTATAAAGGGAAGTGTAGAGCTGGAGGGATCCCAGTGGAGGAATGATTTACTTGGGTTTTAAAAGATGAATGGGATTTTGCAAGTAAACAATGGTAAAAGAATGGGGGTTTCCAGACTCAGATACTAGCACATGCCAGCCAAGGAAGGCATAGTGGTATGCAGCGCCTACCCCTGCAGCGCCTGCAAGCATTTGTTCTTGCTAAAGCATGCAGTGTGCGTGGAGAATGGAGGGAGCTAGGTTGGAAAGGCAGGCCACGGGCAAAAAGGGCCTGGTGTTTTCTACTTGGAGGCTTACCTTTCAACCTATGGGTAAACTAATGAATTTTGACAGTTTTTAAGCAAGTAAGAGTTATATTTACATTTTTAATTTTAAAACTATTTTTAAGCTCATGTATGGAAGAGGGATTTGGAGGCAAGGAGACCAGTTAGGAGTTTAGAAGTAAGGCAACAGGTGAAGGCCTGAATGGTGCAAACGTGCTGGGGATGAAGAAAGAGTGTAGGAGTGAAGTCGTTGGCAGTCTGCGAATGCAGAATGACTCAGGGTGGGAATAAAGGGAACAGGAAGATGTCATTGCTTCTGCCTTTGGACACTAGGCCTCTGGGATGATACTAACCAAGAACAGAGGGTAGAGAAAGGAGAACAGGTTTATATGGAAGTAGTGTTTGCTTGCTAGATATATTATTCAGTTGACCCTTGAACAATACAGGTTTGAACTGTGCAGATCCGCCCTAAACAGTGCATTTTTTTTAAAAAAATATGTACAGTGCTCTTACATGTATTTTCTCTTCCTTAGGATTATTCCTTATGACTTTCTTGGTAACCTTTTCTCTTCTCTAGCTTACTTTATTGTAAGAATACAGTATATAATACATATAATGTACAAAATATATGTTACTCAGGTGTTTATGTTATTGGTGAGGCTTTTGATCCACAGTAGCTGTTAGTAGTTCATCTTAGAGTCAGAAGTTACATGCATATTTCCGTTCTGTGGGGAGTCTGTGCTGCTAACCCCCATGTTGGCCAAGGGTCAAGCATGTATACACATAGCTAGGAGCGGGGGGTGGGGGGAGGCAGAAAATGCGTGTCTGTGTGCTTGAGACTATCTTTTAACATATTTAGTTTTAGACTTCTCAAGTTGGGGGATTTGTAGAAAATCAACTGCAGTGTAAAAAAAAATTCAAAATATTTATTCAAATCCCGAAGTCTTGTTCTAATTTTGCCACTAGCTAACTGCCTGATGGTGGCCTTTTTCTGTCTTTGTTTTCTCATTTCTACCGTACTGATGCCAGGATACTATTATTTCCAGAGAAAGTTACCTTGATACTTGAAACCTTTCCTACTCAATTATCTATTCCAGGTCTAAAGTCATTATTCATGCACTCAAAGAATAATAGAATTCTAGGTCTTTGAAGGACATCATTGAAACCAATTCCCCCACTTTTTCACCCTCAATGTTAGTTGAGAAAACAGAGGTCTCAAGAGTTTGACTTGTTGAAGGTAATGCAGTACATTTATGTTGGAATAAGCATGGGAACCTAGAACTCCTAACTTCTAGAACACTCTCTTGACCTATGTCACAAAGTGATGATCCACATTATCCCTGATTCTGACTCTCCAGTGGTCCTAAAAACCCATATAACTTTGGGCAGTTTGAAGAAGTCAGATCCTCCTTCGTCAATTCATCTCAAAGCGTAACTCTGTTGAGAACGACAGTATGCTGAGGAAGGGGGCAGAGAGATGTCCCGAACCCTCTATCTCTGGTCCTGTGGGGAATTCAGCATGAGTTCATACAGCTCTTGGTGACACCTGTAGTGACTTGGGGTTTGATTGAGAGAGAGACTCTGCTCCTTACTCTGTCCCTTGTTCATATCTTTCTACCAAACTCAAGTTTCAAAACCAGACCCAGATATAGTAATGTGTGATTATAAAGAAAGAGGATCAACTTCAATTCTGACATATATTTGCACCTCCTAGGGTTTTAAAAAAACAAAGTGAGTGTTCATTGCTGATTCATGTTTTGCTTTTGGTCCCTAGATCCTTTTCTGCTGCCGTCACGTGACATATACCATGGTGGCTTTCATCATATAATGCATTCTGGGTCCTCCTAAATCCTAAAGCACTTTATAAAAATAAAACCATAGGTCTCATTTTTCTGATGAAGAGAGCAAGGCATAGAAAGGTTTTACAAAGTGATACAACAAATAAAGGAGGAATATGAATCCAGGATCATTTTTTTTCACTCTCCATTAAATGACACTCTCTCTTAAGCTTTTCTGTTGTCAAAAGCCCTCTCTACATTCTGTATTGTTAGGTCATCATCTCCTATAGTTTGCACAATACGGTGTATTATGGATTGCTCACAAAGCAGCAGATATGAATTCTTTATAATGGATTTATTCTTTTCAATTTTTTTGTCATCTTTGGGTTTAATAGAAATAGTTCAGCATGTTATATTGTGTGATCTCTTCCTAAATAGATAAAAGATTTCTGTGTTTTGAAGGAAACATTTATATTGGTTAATTTGCTGCATTGCCTGCAGGAATGTTAGTCTGCAGGAGGAAAACAACTGTTTCCTGACAAGATTCTCTTTAACTCTGCCAGAAACTCTTATTTTAACAGTAAAATAAAGAGATGTAATCCATAAACAATTAAAGAACGGTACCTTCAGGAATGTTTACCATCCCTCAGACAGAACAACCAAGATTGTGAGATACACAGGCGTCTCTCATTAGATGAAGAAAGGTTCTTACTTAATTCCCTTCCCAGCTCAGAAGCCACGACACTACAGATGGAGTGAGCGTGCAAACGTAAGCACAGACATTTTCTCCCTGGATATAAAGTTCCCTGCCTGCTCTTTGCAGAGCCATGAGTCTAACTATAATAGAAAGAGAATGTGCGCTTTCCTTTAAGAAATTAAAGCCACTGTCCACAATGTGCAGAAGACTGTGAAATTGAAAGTGTGTCCCTGGAGTGGATAAAAAATAATAATAAGTGGCAACTCAAAAACAGACTACTGGCAAATAATCGATTATCTTCTGAATTACTATACAAAACTACAGTTCATTTTACCAGCCTGTAGGGGAAAAAGTGCCCGTGCAGGAGGCAGTCAGTTTAGACTGGGGAGTTGTTTTCAATTTACTCTCGGGGTACCTCCATGTAAACATCAGCTGGCCGCCGATGCAGTGTTAGAGCTCACGTAATTGGTTTGCTGAGCTCACTATGAAATAGCAAATTCATTCAAAAAAGAAATCTGTTGCCTGATTCATCTTTGTGGTTATAGTGTTGACTCACATAGCTTAATATTTAAACCTGGGTTAACAGTTAAACTTCCCTAAAGATTAAAGGCAGGTGGAGTAGAGTTTTGCTGGGGCAGCACTATTTTATGAGCTCAAGTTGAATCTGTTTGGCCTACAGATAGATTTAGAGGTGGTTTGCGCAGAGGAAAACAGGAAAAGGAATGATGTTTTACTAGTGGCTGCTCATATAGATAAAGTGAATGGAAATTTAGATTGTTTTGGAAGGACACCTATGATTAATAAGTAGGGGCAAGTGCTACTGTCTGAGGTTTTATGTCAGTCAAATCGTAAGTGAACCATAAAATGTGTGTATTGGAATTTAATAAACAATAAATAATTCTAATAACTTTCCAGAAATGCAGGCCCGTGGAAATATACAAGAGTATTCAACATCTTTGTATCTGAGGAAGAGTATCCTAGACGAGGCAGCTTTGGAACGCAGCTGAATGAGAGACTAAAGGAAATGTTACAGCAGGAAGATCTTCGTTCTCATTGCCTTCGTTTACTTTTGAAAATGGGGAGAAAACTTACCATCTTCAAAACTGCACCAGACTTTAAGTCTCCTTAATACAGAATTCAGGAGTTGCATCCCTGCAGTTAATGAGACCTGCTACCTTCCTCTCGGCAGTCCCCATTCCTGATTATGTCCAGCCTGGCCCCTACCATACACAGACACACAGGTATATGCAGGCAATCACACCCATTCACAGATGAGGACATGGATGCTAATTGCCCAAGGACAGGCAACTAATAATGGCAATAAAGGGGTTTACCAAATCATGTTTAGTCATTAAAACATCTTTGTGCCCTGGCCAAGTGGCTCAGTAGGTTAGAGTGTCATTGCAGTTTGCAGGTTTCATCCATGGTCAGGGTGCATACAGGTGGCAGCCAATTAATGTTTCTCTCTTACATCAATGTTTCTCTCTCTCTCTTCCCCTCTCCCCCTTCCTGTCTCTCTAAAATTAAATACACTCTCAGGTGAGGATTAAAAAGAAAACAAACAAACAAATAAGTAAATAGATAAACCTTTGTTACAACTCATAAATCGCTTTTTGTATAGGACAAAGAGTATACTATCTCTTTTTTTACTGACATTTGAAATCAGAATAGTTCTTCAACAGCTTGCAACCTTACTCCTGTAATGTACTTATCTGTTCTTCAGCCACTAAAAAAGATATTTTTAAGTAGTTCAACATACTCATGGTAGAAGAGAAAGAGGAGGAGGTAGGAGGAGAAGAAGAAGAAGAAAATTCAAACAGCGCAACAGAGTATACAGTGAAAATTTGTCTACATCCTTCCTTGCCCCATGGTATCCTACTTTGGCGATACCAGTTTTCCCAGGATCTTAGGTTTTCTTCCTAAGTTAAAGATCCCTTATATACACAAATGTTATGTATATACCCTTGCCCACTTACCTTGTTTACATAGATGGTAACACAACACCCACTGTTTTTCTTACTGCTCTTTCTCACTCCAGCTATTAGCAAAATCCCAGTCAGCTCTGACTAGTCTACCAGAGGTGAAGTTATTTGCTGTGTTGTGATATGAGAGGCTGCATGAAATTGTCTTCACCTGGCTCTTTCTCAACTTCTAAAGAATAGAATATTCTCTCTTTGTATCTTGCAGGCATTATTAATTGATATGTTGTCAGCACTTCCATAAATATTTCTATGCTGTAGTGATTTTTCTCATTGAAATGTATGCTGTGACAGTTCAGCACATTTCTCCACCTATTAGATCAGATACCATCAGTGAAAAGTGAAGCAACTCTTACTAGGTACATCGATTCTTCGATGTCTAAATCACATTATGCTGCATTGAATACTATTAGGAGAGTTTGGAATAATACAGCTCCACAGAACCATTTCAGCCGCGCAGAGGCCTCAGAGAACTGGTAAATCTCTGAAGAGGGAGTCAACTCCTTTTATACAATAACATCAGAGCTCTGACAGGTTATTGTTTGCTTAATCCTTTTTTAAAATGTATCACAATATCCTGACTTCTGTGTTAGTAATTTTCTTGATGTTAGAACATCAACAATTACATTCATGAGTTGTGAAGTCTATTTTGCATCTTAGTGTTTTGATGACATGACTGAAATCAGGATTTAGTACTATGCGAAGTTGTTAGACATACCGAGGAATTCAGTGACAGACAATCTGCTAATTTAGGAGAAGAAAAAGTTTCATTTTAGTTTTGCTACCCAACAAATGATAACAATCTAATTACAATGATAAGAAATGTTTTAAAAATGTTGCCATTTTAAGAAAGTCTTTAAAAAATGGTAACAATCTAATTACCATTGTAAGAAACACTTTAAAAATGTTTTTTGTAATTTTTTAACATTTATTGATTTGAGAGAGAGATTTGTTGTTCCACTTATTCGTGGATTCACTGGTTGATTCTTGTATGTGCCTTGACTGGGAATTGAACCCACACCCTTGGTGTGTCAGGACTATGCTTTAACCAACTGAGCTATCCAGCCGGGGGGGGGGGAGTAGCTTTTTCGGTTTGCTTACCCAGAAATCAGTGATTTCTCTCCCTCATATAGTGACCAAAGTATTTCAGGCCACTTGAGATGCTGTTCTGGTAGACTCAAGAAATGAGTTTTTATTCTATTATACTTTGGGTTTATTTCAATATCTGGAAATAGCCTAGGTCCATTCCTATGCTCCTTGAAGGCGCTATTTGCCCATGAGTTTCTGAATCACATCTTCCAATTCAAAAAAGTATGTAGTTTGATTTCACACATGGAAATGCATTTGGTAATGCATTTAAAAATGCTTTGAATATTCTTGAAGACAGGATTTCCTTGAAATTTAGGTTGTCAATTGGGGTTAATATATTAGTTTATCTCAAATTATTGAATAAATGATAGCTATGACAATAGATCAGTGTATATTCCAAATTCTTTCAGGGGCTTAAACCAAAATGACTTCCTCTTAGTTGGTTCTGCTCTGATTTTCGTTTTTTCTCTCAATTTGTTTCCAAAAAGCTAATCTAGGTTTTTGAACTTTTTGAACAAATATTTCAAACATATTTATCATTCCTTCTTTAGAATTTTTTGCATAATTACCATAGAATTTCTTAGTATTTAATAGGAAAAAAGAAATTTATGAACTTAGAGAGTCAGCTACAGGGGAGAATTCATTGGTGGACATAGGTGATGTCATTGTTTTGACTTCTTTCTGGGCTGCAACTCCTTTTGTTGGGCGCAGGGAGTTGTTGAATGAATATTCAAGAACATTCACAGCATAATGTGTTTTAGGCCTGAAAGAATTGTTACACCTAATCATTTGGTTTATTCTCTTCTCACTGGGGGCAGGCACATAAGGACAGTTCGGAGGAAAAAAAGGGAGGTGTTTCCCAAGGATGGCTGCTAATATGCTCAGTGTGCCCATGTGCCTGAGGGCCAGGCCTTTGGATTTTCACAGCCTGGGCCCTAGCATTCAGTCCTCCAAACAGCCTTCGAGATGGCTAGGGACTTTCCTACTTTTTAAAAGACTAAGTTATCTGCCACTGGTAATAGGCTCCCTGAGGCTACCCCAGGACAGTCTTTTCCCCAGAGGACAGAGTATTCTTCCCAAGAAAGAGAGTAGCACCAAGATCTTTTAATAAATAAATAAATAAATAAATAAACAAATACATGCATACATATCAGTAAAAGTCCTGATGGTGATTTTCTAGTCTTTTAGAATCTCCTACAGTTCGGTGCCTCCCAGGCAACCCCTGGAATAAGCAAATAGTATTGTTATTCCCAGCTTGAAAGTTTATATTAAACCTGGAAAATGAGCTCAGTTTTCACTTCATTCTTAAGCTTCCAAATCACAAAATTACCATATATATCTAAAATTTTCAGAATCTTAAGTTGAATACATTGTGCACTGTAACTTCTATTGTATTACATATTTGTGAAATCTTTTTACTGAAGTATGAATAATTCTCTTATTTTATACACATTATTTGGGATGACCTACTAAAAATGTGTAATGAGTGATTCTACCTCCCTCATACCACCGTAGTTTGGCTAAGTGAAAGAACTCATTGCTGGTTACTGACAGGCTTTATAGATTTCTCTTAATTACACTAGATTCCTCCTTTGTCTTTGTGACTACGTAGAATTTCTCTTGAAATTTCAGCTTCACTCAGGCAACAAACACACATGCATATGCACACACGGACACACAGACGTCCATAAACCAGTCTGTCTGACATCCCGATCCTTGACGCGCTCCATTGCTGGGCAAGGGTATGCCTCTTTACCTTTTCTGGTATAGTCTGTGCATTTTATACAAAAAGGTTCCACTGGAATTTATTAGTGGTTATGTTTCTAGGCTAGCCGTTTACCATTACAGAACTATTGTATCATTCCTGCTAATTAAATTTGTTGAGAGTGAGGATTCATATAGCAGAGTTCTATGATGGCTTCAAACTGAGTTGAATAAAAATCAGTGGGATTAGGGGAAAGGTGGTTTTGACATCAAAATAGCAGTACATTTAACATCCTTATTGGTAACATTATTTCTTTTTTTGGAACTTTCTCTCCCTTCATCATCATAAGAAGTGGGATATGCCTTGGCATTCATTTGTGTGTGTGTGTGTGTGTGTGTGTGTTTTATTATCAATTATTTTATTTTCCTCCCAGTGTGAGGTCTAGTAAAGTCAGATTCTTTGGGTGGACAGAAGAAAAATACAGGTTTCTTATTGTTTGCTTTTGGTCAATTGGACTTTTAAAGATAGCCTTCTTTCTGTTTTCCATTTACAATGTATACCTGCTTACCCTTGTACCTTCAGATCAATAAAAGAGTGGATATTTAAAAGTGTCTGTAGTAGCTAACAGCTGGAACCATGCCAGGCTTTTTTACATTTTAAATTCTTCCTGAGCTGTAAAGGTAGATGAGGCCAGCTTTCCTTTGGACTCAGCAGGCAAGTTGTACTATGATAAGAGTATTGCTATTTTAAAAAGCGGCTCTTGACAATCTAACTCCAGAAAGCATTCCCACCCTGCAAATTAGGACAGAGGTGAGGCGCCTGCTTCCTTGCTGATGAAACAGTGAAAAATAATACCAGTTAGAAGCAATTTTAATTTTGGAAGCTTACTGTCTGACTCCTCAGTAGATTTCTAATCCAACTCTTGTATCAGATGTAGTGTCCCATCTGATCTTCTCAGGCTTGGCACACCACCGGAATTTGGTTTGATGAGCCCCTCCTGGAGGGGGATGTGACTTGGTTGGCCACAGGTAGGGGCTGGATTGGGTCTAAACACAAGTTTGGCCTTTCATGTTATGTTTCTATGAGCTGATTCCCTATTTTTATCACTATTTAATTATAACCATAAAAATTTCACTTAATCTAGTTTGGATTTAGAGTAACATGTCATAGTACTTGCCTAAAAGCTTCTGGGGTATTTAATAGAACTCTTGATATCCAATAATAGTATAAGGTGATCATATTTGTCAGTTTCGTAGCCATCAACATCAAGAAAAATTTTGTGCAGCCGCAAAAAGATCTCTGGATATCTCTGAGGGTAAGAGTCAGCAACCAGACGGTAATATTAATTAATCAATCATCTATATTAATAATCTTATAGATCTATTTATTTTGTGCATGAATAATCTTGATGACATATCATATTTTATAGCTAGCACTAGTTATATATCTGATTACTTGGAAAAGAAAAACTACAACTACCTATTATTAATTTGAATCATGTGATTGAAAACAGTATTCTTAGCCTTGATCTAATTTGCCATTGTTGAAAAAGTCATGATAAAAGATGTCGAAGGAGCAGTGAAAGTCTCCTTAGCTCAGGCCACTCATTCTGTAAGTACTTCCAGAGTATTAGCAGACCCTGAAATGCCGCTGCTGCCTGGAGTGTGCAGGCATTACCTTTGCAGATGCAGATCTCACTGTGTCTGGGTGTCGGGGTGTGTGTGTGGCGTGTGCCTCATTAGAGGAGTCATTGTAAACCTGAGAGGTTAAACCACGTACTTCTCCCTGGGAAACCAAACTGTATGTGGGACAGAGATAACATCAGCTTCACAAGTCTAAAATATACACTGATTTTTCCAATTCAGGATATCAATGTGGATTCATCAGTCATGAATAATAGTAATGTGATGCCCTTTTTCAGTGAGGAGGATATGATTCGTTACAAAAGCTGGTGGTAGAATTTGATGGGAGAGGCTAAGAACATGGAGAGGATGTGGTATATATGACATTTCCAATCTGCATGTATCGTATTTCCAATGTCAACTCAAAAAATATCATGCTGTTCATCCTTAATTTCTGTTACACCTATTAACACATTATCTAATAATCCATTGTGATCTTGACTTCAATATTGGACTATGAGGTTTTTAAAGTCATGTCTGTGTCTCTGGAATCTGGCAAAGATTGGTGCTTAATATTTTTGAGACATGTTCAGTAAATGATGGGGAACCACTTGGGCTATCAGCTATATCCAATCATATGGTTTGTCAAGTGTTGGCTGTTTCAGCTTGAGAGAAGATAATGGCCCAAGATTCTGCATTTCCTAATTGAAAACCCATTCTGGGAAGAGTAAAAGTCTGTGGAGTATATACTATGTGTGTGTGTGTGTAAATATGTACATATATTTTTAACATAGGTCATGTTTTAGAATAACGTTATATGACAACAGAGCTAGTAAACTCACATTAGAAGCCCCTGGTTCAACTTCTCATCCCAGACTGGAATGCCATCTGTAGTTTATCAGTCCTGCTGGAACTCTCCTCCTCTGTGAATTAATAAAATATCCCCACCTATCTCTTTTCTTCACATTTTTAAGTAAATGTGATTAAATGTGAGGGCCTGTGAAAAATAATGAGGCACAGAGACCAGTGCATAATGGAGGCTTCACGTTTTGCCTTTCCCCTTCTCTGTACAAAGCAGTCCTAATCGACTCCATGCCTGTCTACTTGGTACGTAGATGTTAAATACCACAGTGAGTTGTAGCTTAGTTCTTATTGCTAAGATTAAAAGTGGATCAAAAGTGGATCCCAACTACCCTAAACAAATAGTCACCTAAAACGGAGCATTAGTGCTCTTGAGAATGAGTGAAATCCTGATTATTAAGTATGTCACCATCTTCATCAGTAACATATCTTAGCCCAAGGGTGCTGAGACTGTGCCAAAGTGAAAGCCAAGCAATAGGGTTCTTGCCTATAAACAATTGCAGTTTAACAGATACTTTTGATCGTTCCGATATACTCTCCCTTTACATACGAATTATGATACAGTATATCAAGTATCGTACAATATCGTGTTCAGGATTCAATAATATGATCTCTATGATAATTTTAGATATTAGATGAAATCAATGGTAGCAGGTGGGAATAAAAATAACAGTTAATGAAATGATGTGGGAAATCTCCTATTTTCCACCTTTCTACTGATCCTGAAGATTACTGAGAGGTCAGGACTCTCAGCTTTCTCAGATGAGAACTGTGGACACTGTAGCTTCCTAGTTCTTATATTCGTACTAGCTTTTGGCTCCAGCTTAGAAGACATATACGTATGTAACTTAAATCCACAACCAACGATGGGTTAGATAGGATTAGACATAGACCTTAGAAACATCCTGTTGCCTTTATGTTATTTCTCAAAACAAAGAAAAGTGTCTGTAGAAATGTTCCTAAAATAAATAGTGAAAAATGAAAAGTCCCCTTAAAAGTAAACTTCCGCTGCACAAAATCTATTTTGCCTTTGGACTGAGTTTCATCTTATAGAGAAATTCATGGTGAGGAGAGAGAGTTGCTTTGAATGGACTAAAATCACATGAATATTTTAAAATTGTATACTTAAAATAGATAACTTTGATATAAAACATTAGCAATGCTATTTTAAAATATTAATACTAATGCCTTAAAGTAATCAATGAATCATAAAATAAACTGAAACCATAATTTGGTTCTGGAAAATTGATAATGCTATTGTCACACAATTTCATTCACAACAGAAGCAGAAATATATGAAACGTTAAATAAAGCTAAATATTGCCTTCAATTTTATGTCCAAAATTTAGGCCTAAAGCAAAATCAATTAGTATTTCTAGTGTCATAGTAATTGGTCAAGTCCTACACGCACCGTTAAGTGTGTGTTTTACTCACGTCACTCATTTCCTCCAAATTCTAATTTTTAATCTGTAAAACAGGAATGATAATTAGAATTGCATTTATCTAGAAATCAGTGAAAATTACTTATCAAATACAGATTTTTTAAAAATTGTAGATTACAGGGTTATGGAGGTTTACAGAGTGTGTGTTTGTGGGGCCTGAGAGAAGGGAATAATTTATACTTTTCTTCTTTAACAAGGATAAATTCATGAACTTCTTTAGAAGATCATATGCTAACTAACCAAAGCAAGAGTTTTAACTGCATAATTTAAATTGAGATATGTTATTGCTTAAATCTGGGTGAATATATTTATTCATAGTAATTTCATGGTAGGCAGTTTATCAATTTATCTAACTTTCTGGTAAAATATGCTAAAACAAAATTAAAATCTTATTCCTAATCACTAATTTTCTAGACTTAACATTTTTGTTGGGTGAGTGTGTGTGTGTGTGTGTGTGTGTGTGTGTGTGTGTGTGTGTGTGTGTGAGAGAGAGAGAGAGAGTTAATGGATCTTTTCCTGTCGCCTTCTTCTCTTTTGTGGAATTCTCTTCTCTGAATTGCCTGACACTAAGTGACATAAAATTTTAAATATAGGCAGAAAAGCTGTTATTTTTTATTTAGCTTTTACTGTGTAATGGAATCGGTGACAAGATTATTTGCTACAATGTTATTTTGTGTCTTGATTAGTTTCTTTGCACAGGACCCCAAGATATGTGTATAAAAGGTGCTATCTGAGATGTGAATGGAGGGGCAAATGACTTTCATTCAAACATAGCCGAGTAGTTACTTACCAAAGCTTTTGCAGCTGGGACTGCCCCACCAGATGTGACAGCAGTAATTGTGGGTGTTCCTAAACGGTCACTGCATACATTCTGATCAGTGAACACCCTAAGTTCACTTTCAAAGAAGCAGTTATTACTACGTATAAGTTTTGCTTGAATTAATTCCTTTAAAATGGACATTTTAGAAACTTCTCAGGCAACCTCAATGTGCTGAATGTCTGCAGTGCGAACAATAACACCGTCAAGTGTTGTACTTCATAAGTGTTTGCCCATGATGACGTAGTGACTTGCTATCAAAAGTCTTTTTAATCCGCTAAGTAGAATGAATTGAACTGAGAGATGCCGCCAGTTATTGTAGCGATTTGAGTCATACACAGTGGCCGCCACCAGAGTTTTGACATGTGAACTTTCTTGGTAAAGATTAGCTCCCATTTTTGCAAGCATTACATTTTTATTGTATAATGAACATAAAAATTGGCAAAATGTCGAAGGTCCCCTTGCCAGGCAACGCCATGGCTCTGTCCTCGCCCTCCTTCCACCACAACACGTCTCCCCAAATCACTTACTTTCAAAAATACACGAATGGTAGAACTTTCTGTTTTCAAACTAAGCAGACTCAGAACCCCAAACTATAAAATGAGTAAAAACAAACAAAGGGTGGTTTTGAGTCTTTAGCACCTGCCAGAAAACACTTAACTGCAGTTTGTGTAAAGCATCTTTGGTTGGGTTGGCACAGGGCCTTGCGTTCCTAACAGCCCAGTTTGAAAATCACCAGGCTGTGCACAGGGCTTAGAGCTTTTTAGACAAGAAATTAGTCCTTTAATTCCTGACGCAGTGTTATAAGGAAGTCAGCAATACCTAAAAACTTCCTCTTCTAGAATTTACTAACCCAGCCACGCCTGACACCACGCTGCACATTGGAAGGCACATGCACCTCGTTCACAGGGAAGGAAGCCTGCGAGATCTCGCTTAGCAGCCGTCTTCTCTGTGCACAAAGACACAAGCATTGTTGTTTTCTGTGACTACTAGAGACAAGAGACAGCCTACCTGCAAGTGAGAAACAGAAAATATATACAAATCAGAAGGAGGAGATAAAAAGAGTGTATGTATGAAATTTGGGGATCATGTTAATATAGAGTCAAGTAATCCTACCTGCCTCCAAGCGCATATTCTGTTACAGCACATTGCATTGCAGTGTAGATATTATCAGTAATGATGATGAATAATCATTAAAGCAGGTTAAGTAATGGGCATATTCTATTTTAAAGGCATGGATGTGTTTCAGAAAGGTTTTCATCACAAATAATTGATTGTTAGACCTCCCTGTGTGTCCGTCTTCCTCTCTGCTCCCCTCCTCCCCCTTCACAGCCTACGTCCATCGAGGCTGTGAAATCAAGTACGTGTTCAACTTCTGGCTTTTCCACTTTCTAGCCTCATGATCTTGGGCCACAGTGTTACTCAGACTCTCTTTTTCAGTGTAGTGATGAGTTTTAATGAGGGGTGTGCAAATTAGTACTTAACATGTTATTCATTCGTGCTCAACAGGGATAAGCTGGAGTAATACTTTATCATAGTCTAAATTTCCTCTTGTAAACCCACTTTGCTTGCCATATTACCCTTAGCTTCAATTTTGGTCATGCATTGCTGCTTAACAAATCGCCCCAAAACTTAGTAGCTTTAAACAACAATTTACTATTTTTATGGTAATGTGGGTTAACCGGACATAATTGAGCAGTTCTCCAAGGTGATGTTGGCTGAAGCAGCAGTCATGCCAGGACTCATGTGCCAGAATGTCCAGTATGGTCACTCATATGTCTGGTGCCTTGGTGGCACTGCAGGGAGGCTGAGCTCAGCTGGACACTGCAAAGCTGGGCCTGTCCCTGGGTTAGTCACAGGGCCTCTTCCTCTCACTGTCTCTCCACATGGCCTTGTCAGTGGGACGGCAGACTTCTTACATCAAAGGTCAGACCCCCCCAAAATATTAAAGCTTCCGATGGAATTGGCTCAGTGCTGCTTCTGCTCATCCCTCTGGGGAGAGGGAATAGGGTCTGACTGGGCTCAGTGTCGGACAGGACTAACGGAAGGCAGGGAAGTGTGGCTCGTTGGAGGCCATTTTGGAAGCTATCTACCACAGTCTTGTTTTTCAAATTCTTTGTCCCTGACTTGTTCCCATGACTTAGGGACTGTTGTTCTTTAGCAGTCTAAGAGAGTCCTCTATATAATTCTGCTTTAATTTAGGAGCAAACAATGCTGACAGTTATACAAGTTCCAACACATGAGATGATTGCTCTTGCTCTAGCTTTAAAACACAGTTTGTTCCACTGTTGATGAATAGAGCATCCAATTAAGAATATATTTTAATTCAGTGCTCTATTTTTATATAGAATTTGCTTTAGAAAAAGGAGCCTACCAATTGGTTGTTATTACTATAAATAAGTCCCATGCTAAAAGTGGCTGGAGCAAAAACGATGGGAAAGTATTTTGCAGTTAAACCTGAAACAAAAAATTTTTATGGAAGAGGAACACGGAAGATGGATTACCATTAGTTTCTAAATTGAGTCATTATTTTTATCCAGATTATTCAGGTGTTTAATTCAGGTGTACACAAAACAGTACATATGCCTTTAGTCATTCCACAAATTATAAACCAGTGGTTTGATATTTCTGAGTGAGGGACCTCTGTTAGTCATGTGGACGCTCTTTCTAGAAACTGCACATGTGCTCTAAATCCTGCCTGCAGTATCAAGGGTTTACAGACACAGTCAAGTGCTTCTGTGAATCCCAGGTTAAGAACCCCATGTTGTAGGGGTCATTAAATCCCTAATGACAGGAAAAAGATTTTTTTTTTTTATATTCATTTCCCAAGGCTGGATTTAGCTAATGGTTTAAAAAAAAAAGTGACTCCCTCAACCATTTTGAAAATAGCCATTGCTTTGATTTTATTAAGATTCCACCCATTTCATTTGAGGGCTAAAAACAAAAGAACAACCAAGAACAAAAAGAAACAGTTGTACTTTGATTCACTTTAGCTTTTGATGGTTTGGAGCCTTCCCTGAGGTCTGTGGAAGGAGCAAGGAGATTTGGGTTTCATACTGGGTTTGAGGCGCAGCTCCCTGACCTGGCCATTCATACAAGACTTCACTGTGTCTTCTCTTTTGCTTGCCTGTGCACGTGTGCACATGTGTGTGTGTGTCTGTCTGCATCTGTGTGCGTCTCTCTTGGCCACTTTTTCTTTGGATTTTGTAGTCACGTATTATACTTTCTTGTCTCTTAGGCTCCCACATTCTCTCTCTCCTTCCCAGTCTCTCGGTATATCTCTCTTCCATTTTGTCTCTCTTTTGCATACCTATATATATAAGTGTATGTACTCATATACTTTTACATATCTACATATGTGTAAGTATATGTACTTATACATGTAGATACGTAAAAAGAGAGACAAAAAAGCATAAACAATCAAATAAGATGATTCAAGTGCTTTCCAATTATAACTTTCACAGTGCAAATTAATTTTTATTTTATTTTTTTCAATATATGTCTTTATTTTTATTTTTTACTGTTGTTCAAGTACAGTTTTCTGCCTTTGCCCGCACCCCAGCCCAACACCCCAGCCCTCCCCTCTCCCTCCCGTCCCCCCGCCGTTTCGTACCCCCCCGTCATTGTCCATGTGTCCTTTATAATTGTTTCTGCAAACCCTTCACCCTTTTCCCCTGAAATTCACAGTGCAAATTTATATAAATAGTTGTTTTTACTTTATAAGATTTGTTACTGAAAAACAATCAAGTTGTAGTGGAAAAACAGAACTGGGAGTCAGGAGACTTGGGTTCCAGTCCTGCCCTGTTGCTAACTGCTGTGCAGCCCGAGGCCGGGCTGGGCGCCTCCTGGAGTCTGCTTCTTTGGGAATGGCAGAGTCACATTAGGGCAGCTCTGGTGCCCTTTTTAAACTCCGGTTTTCTTTCTGTTTGTTTCTCTAATGTTATAAACTGGGGAGACATGAGGTTTTCCCTATTTTTGTCAGATTAAGAAACAATTCTTGGGTGCTTTGATGCCTGTATTATGTGTGCCTAATTAACTGCATACATGAACCCTTCCTGCCTCTACAACTGTTCTCATGGGACTCTGACCTCAGAGAACTAGATACCTCACGTTATTTATTTTTCACAGCCAACAAAATAACAGCTTTAAAAAGCATTTGCAGATTACATTTCTCTGGGGCAAACTTTCCTGATGTTTGTATTAGTTTTAATTGTGGAATGTTGTACTTCTCTGTTCGACTAATCTATTTGATATACTGAATTCATCCAAATAAGAGGGGGCCTTTGTTCCAGCATTTGAAAAATGGTTATACCATTTTTGTAACCTTTGGTGCTTTTATGTTGTTAAATTGGAGAGCTTTTTGTGTTCTTATTGCTAGGGTGGTGTTTTCTGGGGTGCCTGTATCTATACCAAAAGGAACCGGGCTCCGTAATCGTGGGATGTTTACTTCTCCCCATCAGTGTCTCTGCTCTCTTTTCTAAAGTAATCACTATAATTACACTTCTTCAGTGAGTTGCGTTCTATTGTGTCACCAGGCCTATCTGCTAACATCGCTGTGTTTTTCTTATCTGAGTGCTCTCAAATCGGGAAAGTGAAATGTGTTGGCAAGCCACCTTCAATCAAATTAATGTGAGATCAATGTATTGTCAACAGAGATGGTGGCAGTCCCTTTTTATCTTGTTGCAATAAACTGGTACATAGACTGACCTAAAATCTGTGGTGAAATTGAAATGTTTATTTGATATACATATAATTTTCTTACTACTTTCACTTTATTATAATTTCATTGAAACACACTAATGCTGTATTTTTGTAAAAAATGAAAGTTTGGACATATCAGGACTACTGTAGCTTGAAAGTAAAATGTCGGTTATGAGTCCCTCCTATCTCTTTAACCTCTTACCTCAGTGTATGTTTTCAATGAAATGCATAAATTCCCAAGATGTTTTATACTTTACAGTCTTTGTTATAAGAGTTTAATAGCATGGAAACAATGACTTGTGACTTTAAAATACACATTGCAATACTTGAGTTCAGTTTTTGTTAACAAAAAGAGGATGCAATAGAACAGAGCATTTCTTTATATAGTAGTCCTATATTAAGTTAGTCCTATAATGTAGCTGAATGTTTTTGAGCAGATCCATTCATTCAGCTTATATTGCTCTTGATTTGACAGTACACTAAAATTTCAACAACCAGAAAAAAGAAGCTTTCCATCTATTTACCAAAAGCCATATATTACAAATTACCTGTTTATTTTAACACTCATGTGAACAGAAGTGATGAAAAATAATAATTTCCATCCTTAATTTCCAGCGAAAATTGGTACATGACAGTGATCAACTTAAATATGCAAATACAGTCATGTCCTGGATTTACTAATGATTTCTTCTTACAGTTAGAAGTTTGAAAGGTCCACTCACATGTACAAGGAACTTTTGTCCCCCAGTTTACCAAAATTGGAGAATGACTGACCTGGACATACGTCTTCTTTTAAGCAGCTGTTGAGCACTGGGTCCTATCATGTGTGTCTTTTAGGTGGATGTAGTTGTAACTCAGACCTCCTGTCCCGCACACAGAGTGCTTTCATGTGAACAAGCTTAGCCAGAGTAAACCTTCATCCTCTATGTAAAGTACTTAATAGGTCATTCTGTGGACTCACCAGCAAACAGACCTATTGCATTTAAAAGGACACTTCTATGAGAAGACCTACCTAAGAGGCTCTTGGAAGACAGACCATTCCTAGCTTGTACCACAGGCTAACGACATCACAGTAGTGTGCTCTTTTCCTTTTATTGCTGAAGCAGTACCTGCAGTTAAACGTAAAGTGCAGAAGGGTCTCATTATATTCCTAAGTGAAATACACACATCACATTCGGATGAAGAGAAAACAGCATAATGCTTCCCATTTTAGTAATGGCCAACTTTTCTGTATAAATGATTGTGGAGTCACACCAAAACTTTATGTTCACATTATCTATTAGATTTTACCCAAATAAGAACATAGCACATGAAGGGGAAAGTTTTATTATAAAGATTTTTTAAATAATTTCTCCCTCTAAAGCTAAGATTATAAAAATGAGTTTGTATCTCAAGATGTGGATCATCAGAGATAAGGGTGGTAACCAGGGAGATTAACTAATGATTAATGACTTCTATTAATGTCTACACTAATAAATTTATTGTTGCTTACAGTTTATGTTCAATTTCAAATTCTGTTATACCATATCTAGTGACTAGTATTGTAATAATAGATTGATTCCTTGGGCCCACCCATTTACTTCCTTATATATAATTAGTTACAATTATTTTTGCCAAGTCTGAATTATTTTCAGATGTTTATTTGCTTTTGGAACCTTTACTCAAGTTTCATTATTTAAAGTAGATTCATCAGAGGAGACTAGTTAAGAAACGCGTATAGTTAGAGGCTCTGTTTTTTTGTAACTACAACCAGCTAGCTACCTGGATAGCCATTTCCCAGGGAAAAGGAAATGTCTTAAGACAGCAAGGGCCGGCACCTGTACCCACTAGGATATGGGGAAGTGAGAATAAGGTAGTGGGTGCTGCAGCTCAGTGTCAAGGATACAAAGGACGCCTCTGCTAAACCACAGTGAAGCTCAAAAAAACCTTGGGAGTGACAATGTGGTAGGAGAGGTATAGCATCCTACCCAGGAAACGTAATACCCAATTCCCTTCTCCCAGTCTAATTTGCCATATGCCTCTTCCACCAACTGCACTTCATTTGGCATATATTGGCACTGTCAGTGTATTCTTTATATAGTTAACATATTTTCTTTTGCGTGCTATTGCCTAGGATTCACAATGGAGCCTGTTTTCCCCATTCAGCTCAGATGTGTAGTGTTCTGGTTGCTAATGCCAGGGCCCTTTCTGAACGGGAAACCGACTTCATTTCCTACCACTGTTATGCCACATTCCTCATGATCTAGGCACACTTCTTTTCTTTCACCTTTCAACCCTGCAAAGCCTGGGTTGAGAGAACACATGTAGTGTTCTATCTCTCTAGAATGCTACTTTCTCATACTACAAGATTCAGCTTCTTTATTCATCTGATATACAATTGATGAGGGCCTATTATGGGCCAAGAGCTGTGTTAGTTCCTGATGACATAAAAGTGAATTATATTCAGTATTTACCTTTGAGAACTTAGAGTTCTGGTGGAATCTATAACCAACTCTGCTATGGGTTATCTTATTTTTCCTCTGAGTACCTGTCCTGTTTTATTCTTTCTAGGTTATCTTAGACAAGCATACAAACATTCTCCTACTTTCTATTTCTGTAATTCCTAGAATTAGTTTCTTAGCATAACATTCTAAGATTTAAGGAAGGCCTTTGGGGTAGTGTAAGCTAACTCCATTTGTACAGGAGAAAACAGACGATCAAAGAGCTTAGTGAATACAACTAATTAGTAGAGCTGAGACTAATTATTCAGACTTTTTTACTCCTAAATTTAGCATTGTTGTCACTGTCCCATATGGTTTACAAGTATTTCTAGAAGCTTTTGGAAGCAGTCATTATTTCTGTTGGGTCACTAGGGTGCTAGTCATTAGTATCAACCTAGCCCAACAGTGTGTGAAACTATACTGTAATGGCTGGGGAGTAGATGGACTTTCAGAAAATAAACTCTCAATGGGTGTTTCACAGACTGGGAGTCATGACTCAGCCATTCCCAAGTGACCTATGCCAGAATATCCCATAGTGCCTGAGAAAGAATATTTCATTCACCCCAAATGGCAGCTAAATGCGTCTATCAGGTTAGGTTGGTATATGATTATACCATAACAGATTAATGCAGTTTTGATAGAGAAGCGTTCTTTACTACTGAAATGCATCATATGCATAAACAAAAATTCTGTTAGGAATAATTGGAACCCAGTAGTCTAAAAAGCATGGGTTCTATAATATAAACACATGACCTTACACTTTATTAGATTCTAAGTAAAACATAGATGATAAACTGATACCCACTTGTTTGCCAACACAGGTCATAGTATAATTCTGAGGAATATATTTTATAACAACTGAATCTGATTTATTTTAAGAATACCACCCATGGGATTTACTGCTATTATAATCCTTGCAATCCTATTTTCTTTTGCTCATCAGATTTCCAACTTCTTTGCCTCTGGAGGACTACATTTGAAATTATGATTACATTCCAGTATGTGGATTTTTGATTTTCTGAAAAGGTAGAAGGCACCCAGGCTTGGATAATGGAAAGCTCCCTAGACAGATGCAGCAGGTCTTGGTTCTCTAATCCTGGTTGGGCTGCTACTGAAATGTAAGGACTCTAGACCTCAGTCCCCTCAACTGTAAGATGAAGGGGTTGAACTAATGGCCTCCAAAGTCCCTTCAAGCTGTGTGATTCAGTGATATGAAACTGGAGCTCTTGCTTAATTTTTCCATTGATTTATGAGATTCTCCTTCAGGAATCCCTAAAATAACTCAAACAAAAATGGTTAAGTTACTGTAGATACTCTCTTCAAATAACTTTAAACTGCACAATTCTAAATCTTCACAATGAACTTTGAGGGAAATCCACTTTCAGAGAGCTCTTAATTCACATCCTCTAAATAAGCAGCTACAATAGCCTACTCTCCACCATTACTAACATATACTATGGTTGGAGATAAGAATTTATAGTAAAGAAGTGTTCATGTGTTTTATATCCTGGAGTTAAGCAACAGATTTGCCCTAGGATTATAGTATTACATGCCATAAAAATTAGTGCTTTGATGGTTCTTTGTTTTGTGCAATTTTAGAAAGATCACTTTCTATTAACTGTAACTGTGTATATGTAATTAATTTTCCACAAGTAAAATGCGCGTAATTTTTTCAAAGTTTTATCATGGCTATTCATTTTTACTTTTGTTTCTGCACATTCAGTGCGTGCTCTTTTTATGCATATATGCTTAATTGCATGTGTGCCATATATAATATCAAATGTTTACTGTACATTAAGTTCTAGAAAAAGCAAATACATGGAGATTGTTTTATATGCTTGATAAAGTAATTGAAAGTGTATTTTTGATGTGAAACTGCTTTTCTGTCACAATTGTATCTGTCCAGAATTTTAAATATTTTGTAATTATATGTATATATATATAAAAAATAGTTGGCAAACTTCAGTGGTGAATGCACCGAGTTCTGAGAAGCCCTCTGGGTAAAGCACCGCTGAGCAGGTTTAATGTGAAGAGCTGGTGTCGCCCTAATCAGCTGCCTCTGACAGAGTAAACACGGTTCCGTCTGTGCTGTCCCTCCCTGGCTGGCTGTGGGTTTCCGGCCCACTGAGCACTTGATGCCAAACAGGCTGTTAAGGGACGAGGAGGAGAGTCTTTGGGGAGTCCTGTATTTATCACTGTTTGGGAGACTTGAGCTGCAAAGGGCCAGAACTCATATTTAGTTTTATTCTAAATACTTGATCAAGTACATTTTGAGAGATTTTCTTTTGATTCTTTGTCTTTAGCATAAGATGACAGTGCCATTCTGCTCAGGTATTTTTTATTAACTCTACCTTTTGTGTCACTAACTAGCATTAGAATCAAAACAATTAGATGTTTTTCACAGTGAACAGGACTTGATTTATTATGGAAGTTCGAGACAGAGGGGAGCTGTTCTTGTAGAAGAATGTTCATTTCCAGAGAAATGAATCAAACTGCTTTCTAAGTACAGACTCTTAAAAGTGTACAAAAGATTTAAAGTCAGTTATTACAAATGATTTTTTGTTTCCTGAGCAGAAACGTATAAAATGAAAACAGTTGAAACCTGAGTGTAGAAGTACATGTGTGGACACACACAAATACATACCCACACATATATATGAATTACAGTGGCCCAGGGAGAGGGGCTGCTGGTGAAAGAAAATAAGATGGATAACCAGTGGAGGTTTTCACAAAAGTGATCAAAAGTAGACTGAGTCTTCTAATTCTCACATTGTCGTTCCTTAGTTCAATGTTGTAAAATTTTCCAGTTCAATACTTTGTGTATCTGCTAACTTGATTAAGCGTATTTTTTCATAATTAATTATTTTACAAGTATGTGCTAATCCTAAAGCAGGTGGAAATTTTCTCCAAAACTTTTTATTTTACAAGTGAATATGAAGGTAATAGAAAACTTCTTGTAGGAGTCACCTCCTGTGCACATGTGCAAGTAAGTGTGTGCACATCCCCCGGCTTTGCATGAAATGGCTCCTCAGTGTCCTGAGTAATAACGGGAGCTCTGAGGACGGCCCTTGGATGATGATAATGACAACAATAATGAGATTTCTCCAAGAAACGTGTCAACCTAAGCCACATTATATGTGAAATATTCATGTATATTTTATGTTTACAGAAATTTAAAATACTTGAATATGAGATCAACAGTAAAAAAAAAATACTTAGGTAAAATACAAAAGGAAAAAGTGGATTTTTGTTTTCCCTGGGAAATTGAGAAGAGACAACTTTTATGAGTTGAAAACTAATTGATTTTGTACTTGAAAAATAGGGTCTTTTAGATTTTGTTGTTATTGCTGTTCATGAGGTTACTGTTTCCTATTTGGTTTCAGTGTATCTGTGCTCACTCCCCACCAAAGAGAGCAACCTTCCTGGCTCTCTTGACAAGAGGAGCATTGAAACATGTTGTGTTGTAGAAAATGTGTGAGTTATATCCATGGTTTGAAAGGACAGTGGCCCTCTGAGTCCTGTAGGAAGTGAAAACTGGCAACTGAGTCTGATTTCTTTTTCCTTATAGGATCTGAGGGAACATGGCCTTGTTTGCCCTGTGTCACCTGTGCTGTGTACAGATGATTTACTGCTTTAAATCTGCATAGTAGAACCTGTTGTGATAGACTTCAACGTATGCATCAGGGAAGTGGTCTTACTAGAAAAACCATAAACTTTTCTCTGGCACTTTGATATAGTCATTTAAGTATGAAAATTTTAAGTGTAGAAAAAGATTTTGAGAACTAAGCCAGTCATAAAAATAACACAAAATTTTATTTTTTAGGATATAAAGCAACTCTTAGTTAACCCCTATAATAATTTTTCAGCTCAAGAGCATTGAAAATAAAATTAAAGTATTTTATCTTTCACCTTGAGTATGATTATCATTTTTTGTGACATAAATTCTATTTTGCTATTTTCAGGAACAAGCAAAAACATTAACTTTAAATAAAGACACATAAAAATTCTATACTTATTGGAATCTGTAAAAATCAGTTTTGCTTACTGGAGGGGTATAATGCTGTTTAATATACTTTTCTCTCTGCAATTAAATTAGATGTGTTTTTTTTTTTGAGGGGAGAAAAACTCATAAAGGAAACAGCCTTGGAGATGTAATATGCTCTAGCATATTTAAATAATTATACTTCTGTCTCATTGAAATATATGTGCTCTAGGTTTGATAGTGATAAAAGCAGGAATATTAGTATGATTAGGAAATTATATCATGTCACAGCATAATTGATTGATTGATAGCTGAGTGAAAACTAACCATAAAGCATGTGAAAATGAATGCGTGTTCTGCAGTTACTCAGGCAGAATTTCTGCATCTATTGAACTGAGTAACTGAAATGCTCATCTCCCGACAAAATGGAATTGATATTTCCTTCTTTTGCTTGGGTCCGTGTATGCCTTTGTAATACTGGCAGGGAAATAATAAGAGGATTCAAAGTGCTTATTTCAGTACTTAACTGTTTCTCAAGACCTGTCAGATGGACACCACATTACTAATTGCCTCTGTGAGCAATTAGTATTTTGGAATTTATGTTTCAGAGCCTCAGGTTTTAAATGTAAAGTCTGACTAACACAAGAGTTAATACTCTCATACTTGTCTCTCGAAAACTGAATTTCCCAAACATTTAAATTATCATTAATTTTTAAAAAGCATTTTGTCTTTTTTCTGCTTGTGTTTCCACTTCTCCTTATCTCTCTTGATCTTCCTTTCTCACTGAAGTCTTTGACGACAATCACACTAGCATAGAAGGGCTTGGAGAAGCGAGACCACGGCAGGATTCCCTGTTTCAAAGCTGAACCAATAGTCACCATTGACATATCCATTCATCTGTGCAGGGTCATTGGAAATCCTCTCTCTCTAGTTTTTCCTTCCCTTCAGGGAGCAATGCTTAAAAGAGCAAACCCCTGGTGTGAAGTGATAGGGGAATTCTCAGCACGGCCAGTGGGGCCAGGAATTGAATGGAAGTTGTCCATTTGCAGATGACTGACCAGTGGAGCTCCCGGCATACTGAGGCACTGTGCTTTCTGCGAGTGCTTTGTTTATGTGAAATTCTGTCCGTGCAACTTCAATTTCATTTTTTTAATGGCAAAAATCAAATCATGCTAAAAATATGTGAGAAGGGTAAAAACACTAAAATATGTGTTTCTCTTCTGGAGTTATAGCATTTTGTTAGGTTCCCAGGGCTTTCTCAAGGAAACTAAAAATTGTAAGGCTTTGTAAAAAAGGATTGTGTTCCACACTGTGGTAGAAAAAAAAGTTAAATAGTTACTGAATTCACTTCTCTTGAGGAGTTTAAAACTAGTCATTTATTCTGCAGTTGTTGACATTCCTGGATCTATTTTGGCATAAATCACATTTCGATACCATTGAAACTTAACATGCATTATCTCTTCTGAGTGAGAGTCACTAAGAAGACATGAGTTGCCATTAAGTCTTAGATGCCAGAAGTCAGCACTGAAGATGTTTTCTCCAGTTTGATTTCCTTTGTTATCATAGAACATGCTACTGTGCTTTGATTTATTGGGCAAAGTTAAAAAATCAGAATTAGATTTGTGAGGAAAGATTTGAAAACCCCAGGGAGAGCATAACCTGTCTAGGGAGATGAAAAGTTGAGAATACATGGTCTCTTTCCAAGTCCCAGGGAACCACAAAGCAGGTTTCAACCACTATCAGTTTTGAGTTTGTGATTGCTACTGGTTCATTTTGTTTCTTCTTTCACTTTAATTTCTCTGTTTTATTTGAACATCTCTTAGCATAAATTAGGTCCTCCATAATCTTTATGATAAAATGAGTAAATGATGCTTAGCATTTTTCTTTTATTTATAATTGAGAATTCTTTATTTTGCTTTATTTTTCTTAACACCTGATTCTTGTTTAATGTGCCCTATGCTTTCCTTAGCAAATTCTATTTAATGTTGTTATTTTCTCCCAGAAAGAAATTTTACATACATCCCTAGGGTTCCATTTGGGGAAAATATATGAGGAAAATATGTGGGAATATATGTGAACATAATATGCTACTTGCTTTCCTTCTATCATCTCATTCACCCTCAGAACAACCTTTCAAGGAGGACATTATTACTCCCATTTGAAAGGTGGGAATGCTGAGACTAAGGAGGGCTAAACAGTTTGCCTATAGTACCGTGACTAGTATCTGGAAGTCTAGGAATTCAAACGTGGAACAATTCAAGTGGATGACCAAATTCAAATACACCATGGTCAGAATATGACAATATGGACATTTCAGCAGTTGACAGTTAAGAATAGATGACTCTTATTATGGTAAATGATTAATTTTTTTAACGGTAGTTCCTCTTGGTAACAAGAGTGAATAAGATACTGTAAACAGTATGAAAAATGATATTGGTAAAATACGTGAAATAAAGACTCTATTTCCTATTTTGTTCTTTTAAACAAATGTGTTATATAACAAATTCTACCTTGTTAAATTTCTACCATGAGATCCTGTACTGTTTTCTATATCCTGAAAGGTATATATTTATTCTAAAAGGTAGACTCTTAACCTAAGATGACAATGGATATTTTATAGATAAAAGTTAGTAAGAGGTCCAGAAAATACAGAGGGGGTAAGAATCACACTCTTGGCCATACAGCCTTCGACTCAGAAGTGAATACCCGTGAATACACACATGGACAAGCCCCAATAGAGAGACAAAGATGAACTTATTCAAGAGCTGTGAGTGGTGAATCTAGAAGGATGATTTTTGTATGGGAAAATATCTTGTTCAATGTTGGCCTAGAGGCAATACTAAAGCCAATGTGTGGCAAATACAGAAGCTTTTACTAAAATTGTATGGAGTAATGATACCATTAAAATGAGAACAGTAAGCTTAAATCTGGCCCAGATTCTGCCAACTACTAACCATGTAATAAGGTATCCATTGCATACAGAATGTCAATTGGATGCAAATGATTAGTGAGGAGCCTTAAATTCAGAGATTGGTCTTCAGACTGAGATTGTTGTGATGAGTAGGGAAATAGTACTAGTATGTATGTCTTCTGACTCCTTACATAATTTATATCCTTTAACAATAATAAAATGAATTTAATGTTTCTTTTAGTTTAGGAGACCACTAAATGTTTGATACAAGTCGCTACAACCAAGGCAAGAAATGTGCCATGTTTAAGGAGGTCAGGTGTTGCCTTCCTCCCATTATTTCCCTTACTCTCTTGTGAGGGAGCTAGGGGGTCATGGGGATGTGTTCACCTGGAACCTGGGCCTCCTTCTAGACTGTGTTCCAGGCCCCTGAAATTCCCTGAGTCTACTTCCAGGACCCATGGAAAACTATTCTCCAGGTCTGTCCTCTCCCAGGTAAAAAGTGCCCTTAATGTGTGCACTTTTAGACCTGATGTGAGGCCAAGAGGCAGCTGGTGGGGGGGGGGGGGATAGCAGGGAATAGATAGAACATTCATCCTGCACGTGAAGCCCCTTATCCTGTGAGTGAGATGATAGTGAGCAAGAATAAAACAGTCAGCCACCGGTCAGCCTTTCTCATTCTGGAAAAGCTCCAATGACCCAGTAACCAGACAATGCTGTATTTGGGCCAGCCTTCCAGGTGTTTGTGGACACATAATTGTCAAAGCAGAAAGAAAGAATATATTTAACATTTTTGTTCAGTTTATAACTTTCAAAATAATTTATAACTTTGTAACTTTTTAAGTAACTTAAATATTTGGACATATAGTAGGAGTTAGGGCCTGCAAGAAGCAAATCTTTCTATATACAGAGAGATGAAGCTATAAGTACACATGTAGGTATAGATATACATATAGATATATATCTATACCTACAGATACGGGTAGATATATTGCCTGCTTTATCTTGATACTCTGTCACTGGACATATATCTGTGAACAGGACAGACAAGGTCCCTGTCCTATTCTAATGGTCTAGATTCCTGGCCTTCAAGTGATTAATCTAGAAGGTGATACAGATAACATAGGGAATATATAATTAAAGGCAGTATAAGTACAGGGTGATATGGAAAGTGGTAGAGAGGGAAGTATGACAGTGACACCTGGGAAGTCTTCCTAGATGAAGCCATAATAGTAGTGAAAAGGAGATTAAGAATAAGTATTCTCAAGAGTAAAATATTTTCACCTAAATTTCTTAGGGAATCAAGTACCTTGATCCCAAACAAGGACATTTTGAAATGGATGATACACTAGGAGAACAAAATTCGCACCATCCATAAATAACCAAAGTAAATGTTTCTCATTAAAACACTTACTTTCACTGTGCAAATGCATGTTTCCATGATATGTCGCATAATGATAGTACGCCTAACATGCAAACTATACTAAAACCAAACTGATCTAAAGAAATAGTCAATAAAGCACGGTGCGAACGTTTGCTATACAAGTGAAACCACAGAGGCTCAAATGTTTGAAGTCAGTGGGAGCCGCGCACACATTCCTCTAGTGCAGGTCCTTCCTAACTCGCGCTCTGCGTCACGCGTGGTTGTGCTCCTGGAGCAGCTCTCCGACCGGAAAGAGCCCAGTAGCAAACTCGTGGGAAAGAGAGGAAGACCCAAGGCTAGACAAGAGGCAGTTCTCTGGCACCTAATAATTACATGCTCAATGAAATGAAGAAGGCGATGAAGAGAGAGAAATGTATTTGTGTTTGGCACAGAGTGGAGTATGAAGAGGACCAGTCATCTGCTTAATATTGTACATACATGTTCTGATTTTTAATAAATTCTAAACAGAATGAGATTTTCTTCTTCTTGAGGGGAGAGAAAATAAGTATTCTTTGGGCCGTAATCATCTCTTTCCATATAGCTTCATATATTTCTTCAAAAGTTACGCCTTCCTTAGAGTTAAAAGTCTTATTTAATACTTCAGCAATGACTACCAGTTGTCACCCTTCTTATAACACAAGTCTTTACTACAACTTGGGTGGAGTCTTCAATTAGACCTCTTTTTCTAGGGTTGTTCTTTCTTGTCAAACACAACAACAGCGCTCTTGTCTACTGTAGTTTCCCTGTGGTGATTTTCTAATGGTGATGAGCATTTATTTGCCTTAATCCTCCCACACTCTCTTTCGTCTTGTCTCTCTCTCCTTGTGCCCAGGGTTTGCACCTGACTGGAATCAGGGGTCATGGAACCTAAGTCTACTGACTGGCTTATAGAAAAGTAGAAGGGATAACTGACTCCTAAAGGTGTCTTCAGAGAAATAAATGGGAATCCAGAGATCAGATATATTCCACCTGTTCTTAAACTCCCCACCCATGTCAAATGAAGAGGTGGCCCTCTGTTTTGCCTATTTCCTTTTTTTTTTTTTAAGATTTTGTTTATTTTTAGAGAGAGCGGAAGAAAGAGAGGGAGAGACATAGCAATGTGTGGTTGCCTATCACATGTCCCGTACTGGGGACCTGGCTCGAAACCCAGGCATGTTCCCTGACTGACTGGGAATCGTACCTGCAACTCTTTGATTTGCAGGCCAGTACTCAAGCCACTGAGCCACACCAACCAGGGCCCATTGCCTACTTCTTAAAATTTTGTTTGACTCAAGAGTTTTCTTCTTGAAAGAAAACTCCATACACCCTTTCTACTGTGTCTTCCATTACCATAACTTCAGCAAATTCTCATATGTGCATGATTTCCAAATATCATTGAAGAGCTTTAACTCCTCTTGCATCAAAAGATGGGAACTTTTAACAGCCAACTCACTGGTTGTACAAGCTAGAAGTCTTGGAGTTCTCCAAGAGAATACAAAATATTGCGGTTTTTTGGCATGTGTGGGGGCTCCACCCACAGGCCCTCCCTCCCCCACTCTCCCTAGTCCACCATGGATGAGAATAAGTCTGCCAAGACATGATCTGCTTGGGGAGGAAAGGTGGCCTATCTCTCAGAGGAGAAGGGCCAGGAGCCTTTTCCACAATGGGCTTTTATTGGGTTCAATTTGCACAGGAATACAGGTAAAAGTCATCAATTATTGTCAGGCAGTAATGATCAAACAATAGATAACATTCAAAGAACTATGAGGGCTTATTCTGAGTCAGGGTCAGTTAGCTAAAGGGCCATGAAACTTTGGGAAACAAACTCAGTTTATACTAGGACCCTTATCATTTAAATTGAGGGTATTAGCAAAGCAGGTTTCACAGGATTTTATGCATTCTTTCTTAGGCCTGATTGCCCAGGGGAACCCGCCCTTTCCAGCACAGGGCTGCACCCACCTCCAGCATTGTTTCAGGCTTAAGGCATTGTTTCAGGCTTAAATCAGGCAGGGGTTGTAAAGCAGCCAAGAGATTAGGAGACTTCTTGCAGACAGAATGAGGACTCAAGCTCTGTCAAAGCTGAGGGGCAAGGGTCCATCACCCCCTTTTTCTATAGCCCCCCTGAGGGCCCCTTCTCGACCGTGCCTATCTTAGGTCATCCCTCCCTTGAGGAATCTTACCCATCATTTGCTAACCAGTCATCCGCCGGGGGCCAAGCAGGGTGAAGTAAAGGGGCCAAAGGCTGCACCTTTGCCAGGAGATAAGCTTTGTCTCCTTAGTGCCTTATGGTCCCAAGGTCCTTTACTCAGCCTTAGCCATGGGGGGATTACAACTTCTGAAACCAGGCAGGGCAGTTCCCAACAGTGGCACATGATCCAGGTTGCCTTTCTGGTTGTGGGGTGGCCTTGGGAAAATTCCTTATATTTGTGATACCTGTCTCATAATATATAAAAGGTAATTCTGACCTCTCACTAGGCTTTTGGAGGATTAAATGTAATATCCACCACAATCTCTTTATTAATTATTAGACAGATATCTAACAAATATTTCTATTTTGTGATGTCCTTTGAATGCCCCGTTCCTTTTCTTCATTCCTTCAAACACAACTGGGCAACCCATGCTTTTTATTCTACATCTAAAATCTGTTTACATTTTTCTCTTATTTTTGCTCAAGTTCAGGCCCTGTTTCTCCCTCTGATCTGTCCTATGTATTGTTATTGTCACTATATTTCTGAAGAACCAGTGAGGGAAGCACTTTATTTGGCAGTAGAATTAAGTTCAAACATTCAAGTCCCTTTCCAATCTGAGGCAAAGCTTCATCTCCCTCCATCCTACCTTGTGCACAGACGTACACCCCCGTCTTAGCTTCTGACCGTATCTAGCTCCCTGTTACCCAAATGCGCCAGGTACACTTTGTTTCACCTGTGGTTTTGACTACATTTTCTCTCAGGAAAAAAACTAATCTCTCTGTTCTAACTGGTGAAATTCTATTAATTTTTTAACTCCTCTATATAGCCCCCTCTCCCTAACAGATTTAGAACTAAATCTTTCTTTGATAAATCACCACTAAAGACAGACGGTAAGTTCCATCAGGGCAGGGCCCTATATTCTTCAGCATTTAGAGCAGAAGCTCTCAAGTCAGCACTGAGATGCTTTGTGAGCTCACCAAGTAGGCACTCGGAAGTTACCAGAGCACGAATCAAACTTTTAACAATTTAGCCAACCGGTCTTACTTGTTTTTTTTTTTTTTTTTTCTAGTGACAACAAAAGTTATTAAAATTCAGAAGTTCAAGGAAAAATTTTAAGATTCTAGTTTTGAGACTTAAATATATATATTTTATTGGTAACCTTTTTTCTCATAATTGACAAATTACTTGAGAGCAGGAAGAAAGGAGGGAAGGAGAAGAAAGAAAATAACTCATTGGCCCACATACCAGAATGAAAAGGAGGTTGAGGGAATAGGGGCAGGGTATGTTGAAGTAAGCCTGAAAGAATTTTAAGACCCAAGTATAAGAAACTGGGTTTTTTTCAAGTTTTATTTTTGTTTGCTTGCTTGCTTGTTGGTTGTGTGGGAGAATATTTACTTTTAGCCTCTTTAGTTCAGGAATATGGCAAGTGATAAAATAAAATAAGGGTCTAAGAATGGTAAGGCTGACACTAGGTATTATAGGTCTTTGAAAGTTTTGAGTAATGATGAGCCCTCATTCTTTACCAAAATTATTAACAAGCTATATATGACTTCTCTGCATCTTTAGATTGATGTCTAAATGGTATGGCCAAAGCTAAAGTTTAAAACCCACTTTCTTCCAAAAGTCTTACCTGATAAATATAGGTCTCTCATTACCCCAACCATTTTGTTATGCCCTATTAACCATATTTTATATTTACATAATAAGTATGTACGTGTTAGTTCTCTACACTAGAATCTATCTATGCATCTATCCACATTCCCTAGCTTGTGTTTCCTTGTATTGACAGGTATTTTATTTAGATCTGCTCGTAAGTTATAGAAAGTTGACAGAATTCATCTTAGCCTTAATTTCTATCAACTCAATATTCAATCTCTAAATAAAATTTATAAGTAAAACTATAGCTTTATCATTATGGGAAGTTATTTTTAAAGCACACTAAGAATGATTTTGATTATCATTATTATTATTGTCTTTATTACTGTATTTGGAATCTCAGGACCTCTTACTTGTAATAAATTCAACTGTATAAGACATTCATTCTCTTTTATAAAACATTGATAAATTATATAATTCATTATTGAAGCTATTCAGCATTATGATATGACATTCTAAAGGCTAAAAGGGACCCTATCGTAGTTTTTGATTTTTTATCCATGAGTCATTTAAAGATGCAGGACTTAGTTTTCCAGTAGTTTCATACACTGGAATTTTTTTCCTGTGGTTTTGAGTATGCATTCAGTGAAGACTTAAAGAAGTAAGAAGAAATATTTTGGTGTGAAAGCTATATGAATTTGCAAAGGAATGGGTTTGGTTTCTTCTCTACCTTGTAATGCAAAGAAGTGTATTTTGCAAAATCAGATGAAATGAGCCATTAATTTGACAGTCTCAGTCCTCATAACACTATTGACTCAGAAAGCTGAACACAGGTATGGGGTCTTATTGGCTCCGATTCAGTATCGTGGAGCTTGAGGTTAAATGAAATGAGGGTGTATTGGGAGAGTAATCATTAGGTAACATGACTTTTCTTAACATTTTTTATGATAGCAAGTATAAACTCTTGGTCTCATATTATTTCTGTACTTTTTCAATTCTTAATTATCTTTATGGACCTGCTTCAGAGTGTCCAGAATCTCATTTCGAAACTCATTGTGTCGTCTTTTGGGTTGCTCTGAGATGGAATGTCTCATCTTCTTTTATGAGACATTTCATGTCTAAACTCAGGAGCTTCCTATAAGTCTTATTTAGAGGTTCCCCAAAATATTTTCAATTCTTGCTATATAATTATTATATATGGAGAGAAATTTCCCAGGTAATACTATATTCATGGAGTAATCAATACAGACTCTATAGATATATACTTATTGTAGCACATGCATCACCTTGTATGGAAATAACTCCTGTCCTCAGAGGTGTGTGACTAGTTTTCCTTATCAATAAGAAGCCTAGCAAACACTCATGATCACCTTTAGTGCATATAAATAATATGTATTGGCAATACTGTCCTTTAATGTTAAAATCTTTTTTTAATTTAAATTTATTTTTTGTTCAATTACAGTTATTTGCATCCTCTCCCCTCCCCTCCTCCCTTCCCCTTAATGTTAAGATCTTAATAAATGGTGCTACCAAAAAAAAAAGAATTGGGAAGGAAAATAGTATTCATATTTTTAAGAATGATATCTAATGTAATTTATAGCTGCTATTATGAAAGGCCAAGATTTCTTCAAATATTCCCTTCAGAATATCCATTTTCCATTCTTTAACTTAGTGGTAGAAATGCAATTTTTTCCTTTTAATGATCATGATATAGTTTTATCTTGGGTATATTTTCATATATAATGAAATGACAAAAAGACTTTTTTGAGGTGGGAGTTGTTGATGAGGAAAGACTTGATAGCTGGCATCAATTATTGGCTATAAAATCTTTACTTATCATTTGTTAATAAATGCTCTGTTGAAAACCCTTTTGACCAGCTTGACACAAGCCTAAAATTTGCTGTGCAATGAATATAATCCAACTCTAATAGATGATTAGATTTCCAAGTATATTTAAAATAGAAAAAATAAGATTATTGCAATAAATCTAACATCACAGCAACCAATTCATGGAGCTTAATTATGACAGTACTAAATGTGAAAATCTATTCAGCGCTAGGAATACTTTCCACATTACATTCGTACTAAAGATTGGCTGTTAAGAGCTCATTACTGGTATTTTTCTAAAGAGTGGTTTATTAAACACAGTTACCTAATAAGCATCTTTGGTGGTGCAAATTGCTGAAAACAGTAATGAGTCTGATTAGACTTCATTTCAATTACGACAGCTTGTCTAGCAAGAAAAAATAATTTTTTTCTTGATGCTTCAGAATGCAGCTACAAGACACTGCACATTTAAAAAATAAAAATCCACCTCTATATTTCCTTTCCACAGTTCACTAATGAAGAGAGAATTGTTCAAGTCATCATCCAATTTACACACTGGAAAACTGGCTGGACAAAGTGGAGTCGCAATCATGTTTGCTTAAAAACAGCAAAGGCTGCCTTGACTAATATGTCTAAATAAGGTCACCTTTAGTTTCTCTCCTTTTTTTTCCCCTTAGCAATATAAAGCTATAAATGAATTGGAGACTTAAAAAATGATTCATTCCTATTTGGTTTGTGGAGGTTATTCTCCAGATTAATAGGCTCACCTTTCAATTATGTTTTATCCATGGATCTTCTACTTAAAATTATAACAATACAGGAAGCTGTTGGACTATGCCTGCTAATTATCAGACTGATTTTTTTAAATATATATATTGGGAGGGGAGAAGAAACCAAGCTTTATAAATGTGCCCTAATATTTCAGAAAATATAAAGGAATGTTTGTGAGACAGTAAACTTGATATTTTACAAAGAATGTTATTTAGCCACCGTTAACAGCTAAGCTCCTATTAAATCATGCCTGAATATTACTGCTCATATTGAAAGAAAAAAATTGTTAATGTAAAGAGCCTTTAAGTGATTAAGCTGTCATTGCTGTCATTCAGGTTCTCTAGTAACATTTTAATGCTTCTGGGAGCTATGGCAAGGGACGCAATCCACTATTTTATGCTATATTTTCTGAATAGATTCTTTTAAAAGTGTAATATCATTTGACACTGAACTGGATAAAATAATTTCTAAGGTAATATATGAAAACAATGGCTGGATGTAGAAGCATTTTTTAAAAAGGAGGGCACAATAAAGCATCCTCACCTGGTACGTTATAAGTTAGCTGTAAGTGATCATGTATAGTGGCTATAAGGCTGACACTCCAATACAAACACATGCTCTTGTAGGCGTGCAGATGGTTTCAAAAGATTTGCTTAAAAGGGAGACCAGTTACAGGTAGGTCATTAAATAGGAATGTATTTTCTTCATTAAGTTTATGAATCCTCTATTCTGCTTTAAAAATATCTTTTGTGTAGGAAAAAAACAATCCTAAATTAATAATTGGGGTGCTTTCCTAAGTACCGTTACATAATTTGCTTTCCAAGGATTTTTTTAAGCATTTTATCTCAGATGATTTTAATGTGTTTTTCTTTTGTGTGTGCAATTGGGAAAAAAAAGTGTTTCAGTACTTAATAAACTTGTTATTAGGTTTCCTTTTGAAGAAAAATACACATGTAAAGACCTCCTTAAAAATGAGTACTCAGTCAAGGAAATGAGTATACACAGTGTATTTGAGGCCATCAATAAGACTTTATAAGTTTTATAAGTATGGAAGATTTTTGAGGTATATAACTTGGTTCAAGGTACAGATAAAAATATAATGAAAGAAAACCTTAAGTAATGCTTACTTTTGATAAAAAGTATGATGTGTACATGCTAGTTAAGTAGCTTAGAATGTGCTTTGAATTTTGAGATTATTAGTCATACAGTACCAGTAAAACAGATAATTTTAGAATAAAATCAATTTAGAAAAGCTCTTTTCCTTCTCTCTGTCATTTTCCCCCATTTTTTCTATACCCTTTCTGCTATTACAGACATAACCCTAACCCACATACAGGCACCGAGACAGGATTTTGCATGCGGCCTCCATGCGTTACCCACAGGGGACTGGTTTTTCTGTTGTTTAGGGACTTCGTGTAAATAGGGTGCACACAATTTGAAGAAGTAGCAGGAAGGTATGGCTTGTTTACTCTTCTAATATAAGCAACCAAAACAAGAAACTTTAAAATTAAATTCCAAATTACCTGCTAATGTAAAAAATGTGACTGGAAAAATTTTCCTTAAAACTATTAAGAAATATCAGAGCTTACTCATAACTAAGGAGGCTAATAAAAATAGTTCATGATCATCAGTAAGTAAAAAACTGTAGAATAGTTTAGACCAGATAGACGTAATATCCATATAGCCTTCAATTCTACTGATAGTATTGAAGGCCACTTTATTTTTAATTGCTACATTAGAGACAAAGTAAACCATGTTTATTCACAATAGATGATTGAAACTAATTGTAGAATTACAAGAGGAAGGAGGGATCTGTATTTCAGGTACTTAATGCAACTGGATCAACCATTTTATTAAAATCTGCCAAAGATTATACATTTATTGTTTAATGTGATGACATTGTCTGTTATAATAGTATGGAATTGTGCAATTAAATATTGTCATGCAGAAGGTAATCAAAATGGAGTTTGAAAAAACAATTTCTTGTGGTCTCTCCTATTGTTAGCATTTCCCCAAGAATTAGGTTGTTGGGCACCCCCTCCAGGATAAGAATGCCACTTTACTTGAGGATGCTGATACCTTCCTCCTCTGCTTCTGTTTCATTATGCAGCATTCTTTGTTTTTACAAATGGAAGAACCCATATGCTAATGACTGGACTGTCATTCACACTGCACTTTAACAATGCTCTGTTTATCTGGAAATTAGAGCATCCCAATTATAGGTGATGCTGAGGTGTATTTCACCAGACCATAGAATGGGGCCAGGAGGGAAGAGAATGGGGAGGTGAGGAAACTCCTGCTGTTACTGAGAACCCTTCACTTGTAATCCTGGGCCATGCTGATTGCATTCTAAAGCAGTTTATCTTCATACGTCGTCTTATATGGAAGAAACAACACTAAACCCACCAAAACTCATTTCATATGTAGCTTTTTACACTGCCTTCAGATCAAAGTTATTTTCTTCAGGCTGGACTAAATTATACACAGGTCCCTGGAGTGAAGGACACTGAATTAATGCACTATGTCACCCAGCCCTGACTACAGAATATTTTTTATCAAAGTCCAAGACACTATTTTCCTATTGCATTAAAAATTAATGCACGGATTACCAAAAAGAGAAAAATGCATAAATAACCTAAACAAATTTGTCGGGGATTTGCACACTTCAGAGTCACCTTAAGCAAAGAGTTTTTTAAGGGAAATGGTTGAAGAAGTATATACTTATTTGTAAATAATGTTCTTATTCCTTTGTGTAATTTATATGAGGGAGTCCTCAGTCTTAAATAAGCATCCTTAATTATCTGTTTTGTTTTATGTAAACTGTATCTTTTTTTTTTTTTTGAGTAACGTTTTAGAGGAGCACAGAAAAAAAGGATGAATGCAAATTTCATCTTATACAAGGTCATGGGGCTTGGGAGATTCTGAATTTGCTTATTGACCCATGTCGGCATGATGTGTTGGGCAAATATGAGTATAGTTCAGTTTAAATATAACTAAATTGAGCTTTGCATTTATATACTTGAAATAGAATACACACAGCTACGTATTTTCAAATAGCTATATGTGCACATAATGATTCACATAACATTTTAAGATCGTGAACAAGGAAATTAACCAGACATGTCATAATTCAAGATTTGTACCATCCCTGGGTTGTGTTAATTAAAAGTGCAAATTTATTTTATATGGCACAACAGTATCTTGAGAATCAACCAGAATAACCTCAAACTTTAGGATGGTGGTAATGTTATCCCAGCAGAGTCCTTTATAAAAATAAAAATTCAAAACATAGAAAATGTGCGATACTTTTGGCATTTGGATTTCTCCTTCTGGATCAATCACTGCAGGCCAGATACTATGAATCTAGCATGGGGCTTTCCGGTTGTGTTAACCCCGCTTACCCCTCAATGGTACAGCTCACCTGTATTTACACACGTAAGAGGGCTGATACTGCAGAACAAGGGAATGCTCTCTTGTGACACAGAACATACATATTTATTAGCAATGGCAGTCCCTATGGACATATGTGGCATGTCCTGATGATCTTTGTATGACAAAAGGAATTGGGGGAAAGGGTAGACGGCCTAAATGGATCAAAAATATATATGGAAAACTAAAGGACAGGCCTGAGAAATGAAAGGCCATAAAGTAACAACTTTAAAGGTTAACTACCAAGCACTATTTAAACTGATTATGTTATTTAAAATAATTCTCATCAGTAGATTAAACAAAATAACATTTGACTTAACGTGGGAATATCAGTCTTCTTACCTACTAACTCTCAAACCCTTTCCCTTGCATTAGTTGATGATACTTAACAGTAAATACTAACATTCTGAGTACGAATCAGTTGTGTATTTTAAATTGCATGTATATGCATAGTTGTGTATTACTTTGAATTAATTATGTTAGGGTATACAGATTACTATTAAAAAATATTTACCTATAAACTTTTGTAAAAATCTACCCTCTTCCAAAAGAAACCAACATGAATCTAAATTATAATTTTAGAATATAAGGATTTTATATGAGAGTGATTAAATGTTCACTTGAACACTTTCATTTAATTCATGGAAATTTTAAGACACCCCACAGAAAAACAGGTATTTATTTGAATTAAGATTATGATTTCCTGGGTTGCTTTAAGTGACGGACAATCTATCCTGATCATGTACTGAATATAAGTTCAGTGGACTAAAAGTGATATTTTGTTCATCAGTGTACTTTGCTTTGCATACGTGCTGATGCGTTCAGCCTCGTAAAGGCAAGCCGTCCTCTTTGTGTGCCCTGCACGTTAACAGTGATGCCCCGTCAGACCCGTGCATACCAGGTTTCATCCTCAGTACGAAATGTTGGCAAAACAGTCATTTTTATATCGGGTCCCATTTTGATGAGTGGATATTTTGTTCTTGTGAATAAAATGTAATGCCTTTCAGGGAAACTAATTCAGGTCATAAGCTTCCCACCAATTCAACTGAAGGAGAGTGCATTTACATTCCAGTCCAAGTCATGGTGCCTGTAGCATTGAATACAGGCTCCACCTAAGCCTGAAGATCAGCTGCTTATCCAGACACCATCAGCCCAGCAGCTTTCTGCTGAGAAATAAGGAGTGTAACTTTGGAGTGACCTAAACAGTCCCACAACAGTTGTACTGAAGCTCATACCTGACTAATGGGAGATGTTTTACTGTTAAATGAAGCTTTGTTTTCTGGTATCAGAATCTATGGCAGATTCAAAGGAGCATATTAGGGATGGCATGGATTGACATAAGGAAAATAACTAGAAAAAGGAACTGACAAAGCACAACAAGGGGAAGATACTGAAATGACAGCAATCTGGAAATCAGGTTTTTTAAAATGATTATTCATCATTCTATACTGGTGTACTACTGGCACTGAATGAACAAGAAAAATAGCAATCATTTTTATCTATGCCCTGATTAAGAGGACACAAATGCATATAACAAATAGTATTTGGAAGAAATTTCTTCTAAAGACTACTTTTTAAAAAAACATTTAGAGCACTAGCTAGTTTTCAAGAAAATGTAGTCAAGTGATAAAACTGGAGCTTGAAGCTCCACAGTGAAGTCATAAATTCAATTGCTTGCGTGCCCAGTAAATACCGTAAAAATACCTGAGGTTGTAATGGGGGAGGGGGCCACGTGACAAACCGGAGGGCATGCCATGTCCAAAGGGGGCAGATGGTCCACAGTGCAGCCAACTGTTGCTCAGCAAGAATGAGGTCAAGATCATTCACCTTGTCTTGAAAATAGGAAATATGGGAATACAGATTTTTTATATAAAGTTGACTGATTTTAAAACCCTGTGCTGGCCAAACAACACAGGCTGCCTGCTGCCCTCAGGCTGGCAGGTGGCAATTTTTCTGTTAGAGGGTGAGGTATTTGAACTATATTTACTAAGGACCATTTAGCCAGAAATGCCTTCATGATTGTTAAAAAGGATTGCTTTATGCAAATAAGGTGGAATGGGGAGAGAGTGTAATTTGCTGCAAAATGTATTATAATTTGAAGTCTTGAGGTGTGAAAGTGTGATTTAAAGAGAAAAAATCATTTGACAGCCTTGCTATATAATTAGAATATCTTATTTTGAGACTGCGGGCTTTGAGATCATTCTTAACTGGTTTTAAACCTCTAAGTACTTTGTTTCTTAGCTGTGGTCTCTATAACATTGAGTCAAAAAACATTAAAAATAAATAAAATGCTATGAAAAAATTTTGAATTTCTGACATCTTTTTGATTAAGGAGATCATGCTCTTTGTTTTGCTGAGTATTAAAGAATTTCTATACCTTTCTTATAACCAACATTCCCACTGGAAAATCTCCTTTTCAGTAGCTGTCCTGATGTTGAAGAAAAGTGATTTATAAATTCAAGGTGTGATTTTACTGTTTTTTCTGTCTAGTAAGTTTTGCTTCTAATGCACCTCTGGCTTTTTTTTTTTTCAGAATAAAGGTTTAACAAAAAATATTTGTATAGCAGTTCACAGTTGCAAAATATTTTCACAAATAATGATTTCCTTAGGTAATTTTAATGATCCAGTAACATATTATACCATTATCGTCCACATTTAACAGCTGAAAAACATGAGTATTATGTGCTTGACTTCACAAGACTGTAACAAATAAGTGACAGGATAAGCAAAGGCAGTGGTCTGATTCTCAAGCTTGTGATAGCCACTCTTCAAATGAAATTCTAGAACCTTCTTTATGTTTTCACCAGTTTCTTTCTATCCCGACAATCTAGCAAGGCCCTCAAACACCGCCGTGTTAGACAAAATAGTATTCGACCCCACAGGACACCACAGCAAGTGAAGTACCAAACTGTGACTGAGGCCGTCTGGATTGGGGACTAGGTCACTTTAAAGTTCCCTTAATCTTTAAAATCAAAGAGTCGAGTTTTAGAGAATTTAGAACGTAAGTGTTTTTCCTTTTCATCGAGTGTATTGGGGTGGCACTGGTTAACAAAGGCACACAGGTTTCAGGTGCACAGTTCCACAACACGCCGCCTGCACCCGGTACTGTGTGTTCCCCGAGGGAGAGCTCCGCTGCGGCTGCGCAGACCCTTCATCTGGCCGTCGCTCCCCTGGAGGAATAATGGGAAGTAGAGTTTGCATAGTGCCAGTTTTCACCAGGGAGTTTATACGCCCTCAGAAGGCTCTGCACTGCCTAAACCTATATTTTTAGCCAATGGAATTTTGAAAGCTACCTGTGTTCTGCTATGCCCTACCTAGGAGATGATGAATCTGCTGCATTACCAGGCTGAGGGGGCTGGAAACTGTAATTGAGTTGTTATATTCACCCTCGTAGTGATTGTTTTCTAGAGAGAAACCTTGGTAAATATGTCATTAGATTTTTAAATATATATTGAAAAAATAATAATGAAAGTTGCAGAGATGCAGTAGTCCAAAGGAGTGTGATCGGTGCGGTGTGTCCTGAGGGCCAGCGAGAGTGCTGGGCAGCTCTCCTGCAGAGGCCGCCCGTGCCTGCAGGTGTTTGCCTCAGGTCCCTGCCCTTAGGAAGTCTGAGGAAACCCACAAATAAAGGCAGAGCCCCCAGCAGCCAGAATGACCGCATGGGAACCTTGCAGAAGAGAACAGCTTTCTTAGACCTGGGGAACTGCTGAATAGCACATGTGTGCGAGAGGCGGGGGGTGGAGCAGCGAGTGGTGCCTTAGATTAATATTTCCAGGAATGTGTGCTAAAAATAGATTCTAGAAGGCTTAGTCTTTTATTTCCAATTTCCTCCCATTCAGAAAGTTGTTTTTACGTTCTTCACTTTCCTACACAAGAGTTTCTTGATAATCTTGAAGCTGTGACAGAAGTTTGAAGGCTGCCACAGTTGTTTCGTTTCAAATAGTGAGAGAGCATAATGACGCAAGTAAGGCGGTGGGGCAGCAACTGCTTAGTAATTAAAGCTAAGTTATGACATGGGCGTAACAATGGAAAAGCTTGTCCAAACTGTCCAGTTTTATGGGAAATAATGTAGACCTGTTCATTTATACATTCATAAATCCTATAACAATAAAATAAAACTTTGTCGAATCTGGCATTCTTGTATAACATGTTAAAGTATCTTAAAAGCAGTTTTCTGTTAAATTACACGTTTAAAAACACATTGCAGTGTAAAATTCTCCAGCTGTATTAATTTTCTTATCCTATCAAAAATCGTAACTGATATATTGGAGCAATTCTTTAATTATCTTTAAGGACTATTTTCCTTTTCACTGTTTTCTGAATTCTTATTGTACCTATTTAAGCTATTTCTAAACAGCAGTGGAAGTTATTTTTCTGGAGTCGTATTTCTAATAATGTTTAAGATAGTATTGTTTCTGAGGTTTTTCTCTTCCTGTTCCAAAGACAGAGCATATGAAAGCTGTTTTTAAAACCCATCTTGTTATTTGGGTGCCAAGTTAAGTGACACGCACCTGCTGCTGCTTCTTCTCAGATAAGAGAGCAACCAAAGGGAGCCTGCTTTTTTATTCCAAGAACATTTGACTCTATGTGTTTCATCCATTTCACATCAGAAATATCATCACCAACAAACAGGACAACAACAGCAACAACAAAAACAAGTTTGGTTCTACTTTCAATTAGTATTAAAATTCAGGAAGCTGACGAAAAAGCTCTTGGGGCTCCCAAGGCCAGGACAGTCTCCTGGATGCAGGCTTCTTCAGCTCCTACTGATACAAAGAACTAGCTCATGGTGGCCTATTGACTTACATTTTAAAATAATATTAATGATTTCAAAGCACTGGCTAAGTATCTGTGTTTCAGGGGATGCAAATAATTCTGTTCCTTTAAGTTTATTTAATCAAAGCTCAATCTTGCCTTTTGCAGCCATGATAAGGTTTCTGTTATTTAGTATGCATCAATAAATAAACGTTTAATTATCTTGGTAAACACATCCAAAAATAGCACGAGAATCAAAAAGCAATAGTGTTTCCCATAATTCTTCCAAATATATAATTTTAATAGAATCTTTGCTTAATTTCTGATGGAACAAATCTTATAAAATGTAATTAGCTTTGTTGGAGTTAAACTATGCAAAAATACCCAGTGAAAATAACCAAACTACTTTATTTAAACTTTATATTCTGTCTCTTATAGTGGTTATAACTTACCAAGATCACTTTTTGCATATTTTTATAAATGATTAATTTATAGGAAAAAAATTGAGCCAATATAGGTGGAAGGTTGCCTATTTAAAAAAAATCATTATTCTGAATCTAAAGCAGTTTTTTTAATGGGCACTTTAAAAAATAATTTTTGTTGTGTATGTGTGTTAACTCGTGCCAACTATGGCTGAGCTCAGCTAACGGAAAGGACACGAAGCCCTTCTGCGAGTGTGTTATGCTGGGCGGTGTTCTGCTGTGCTGTGCTGTGCTGCATTTATGGTAAATCCCATTGCCTGTGACTCCTAAATTATTATCTGAAATCTTAAGACCTTTATTTAAATATTTCTTCTGCATCAATCTAGTCAGTTCTTACTCATAGCATGTTGTGTTCTTATTTTCTCAACTCTGTATTTTGATAATTTTTTAAGGAAAAAATCCTAATAGAAATTCCCTGGAAATAATTTACAGGACTAATGAATTTGTAGGTCTTTTAGACAGTTCTACATTATAGTCACATTAATATTCTCTCTCACTTTTTTTTTTTTTTTTTTTTTGAGGCTTGAAGTAAATCCCATGACACTGGAAGAATTTAGATACTGATTACTTGCGATTGGTTCCTGGTGATTTGCTCTTAATAATTTCCAGTTGAATTTAATGAAAGTATGATTCCTGAAATGCTGCTTCATTAAATTTGCATCTTTTCCCCTTTAAGTGTGGTCTCGGTCATTTCACCCATTTTGCGGTGTGTTTTCCTCCTCCTTAAAAAATAATGATTGAGAAAACAGAAACAATTAAGAATATTACTTTAGTTCTTCCTAGAACTCACAAGAGTTTGTCTGAGTGAAATGATGCAAGCTGCACTCCGTCCGGATTTTACAATTTTTTTCCGTTTGCAATTTGATGAGATTGTTTTTAAAAGATAGACTTCGAAAACAGAAACATGAAGATTTAGGGGGAGTGAGGAAAATGAAGAAAGAATCTGTTGCATGTACAAGAGAAGCAAGGTTTTTAGTATTTTTACTAAAAAAAATGTACAACTTGATTAAGTTATACAGTGCAGCTTTCAGACTTAATTTAACTAAGATGGTGATTTGCAAATGAATATCTACATGGATCCTTTTTAAAAATCCAAATGCAAATGAGTACAACAGCAGTAAAATATATTTGCAAATGAATCCTGTTGCTTTATTCATTTATTGTGTAATTACTGCAATCCTTCCTACCCTGTTTTCAGTATTTTTTAATCATTAAGTCTGAAGCATGACAGCAGTGCCAGCCCTGGCATGATTCTCTTTGACTAAAACCTTGTAAATTAACACAATTAGCACAGCATCATCCTGCTAATTAACTTCCAGTGTCTGGTGCAATGGTTTTGCAAACAAGGAAGAGGGAGTCAGAAGGGAATCAACATGCCATTCTGTTACCAAACTCGGTGCTATGTTCAGTTTAGCTCTGTAAGTCAAAGCTGGCCATATCAGAAGCCAGAGTCAGGCAATGAAGAGCTAAAGGGTTTGGAGGAAGAAAGCAGAAGGGGGTAGGGACTATCAGAATAGACAGAAGAGAGCTGATGTCACAGATGCTTCATTTAGACCAGGCCTCCTTCTTATCAAGGAATCTCTGCCAGAGGGTACAAGACAGTTTGCAAAATTCACTTTGGGTAATACAAAGGAGATTAAGAGGGCCTGCTTAATAGAGCTGTGCCAGAATAGGAAGTGCTCCCAGGAAGCGGAGATTAGAATGGGATGAGCCAGCACTGGGAAATAGAACAGGGTTTCGGTGCTCTTCTGTAACTAACTATGTGTGAGTCCTCAGGGTACATTATAAATCCCTTTGGGTGCTAGTTCGCTAATCTGTGAAAGAAGGTAATTTCTGAGGTCTCTTTAAACTGTAAAACTCAAATGATTCTCTGATTCTAACTGCTTAGTATTTTCTCTTAAATGAGAAAATAGTCCTGTTTTATAGTTTGCTACATTGTCACCTTGCTTCAATTAGTAACCTGATGACAGAATTACCCATAACATCTCATAACCTAGTTGTACTATTTGAGTTTCTGCCACACACTGCTTCCCACGGAAATGTAGAATTAGTATCCAGATTGTCTCTTCCTCTATTATTATCTTCCCGTTTACCTGTTTCCGTCCTTCCTCTCTCTCCCTCTCCTCTCTCTCTCTTTCCATATATATATATATATGTTTATATAAATACACACACACACTCTCTCTCTCTCTCTCGGAGACTGCAAGCAAGGAGCAGGATTGTAGGAGAAGGATTGTAGGAGCAGGATTGTAGGAGCAGGATTGTAGGAGAAGGATTGTAGGAGAAGGAGGGAGAATGCCAGCTAGAAGACGGACAGACAAGTGATGCTTGCTTTTTTTTCAGGGACTCAACAACAGAACTGAGAGGCAGAAAGGAGCGAGTTGTAATTCATACCGAGTGGTAGGCTTTGTGCGATGAAAGCGATGGAGCGCTGCCTGGGAGATTGCTTTGCTGCACTCCACGAAGCAGATTTGAAACTGTCGTGGACCACTTTAGATGAGAGTTGGATTATGGAATGACCTGCTATGTCTGTGTCATATTGTTCTGTGCAGGGAGCATTATACTGTGCTAACTAGGTGTTCAGTACCAAATAAGAGAGGTATCCTAGATGTGATCTGTCAGCTGTGTCTCATTTTTATATTGGTTAAAATATAAAACAGAAACTGTGATGTGAAGAGACAGAGTAGCTAGATCTTGCACTTTGATACTATCACTTGCTAGATATTTAAAATGCATGCATATTTTATTGTAGGGACCTATGACTGAATTGTGCTTTGACAGGAGTGTGTGTGTACATATATATGTGTTTGTGTGTGTAGCAAGAGACTTAATAGGCTTAACAGAAATAGATTTACTTATGACTTTCAAATGGCAAATATTTCTACAAAGTTTTCATTTGAATTCAGTTTATTTTTAATCCAGGGCTGAAATTCAGTCCATTTTAAAGTATACATATTACAATAGAGATTATGGCGGGTGTTACAAACTGCGGAAATCTTTTATAATGTTCGTATTGTTCGTGGGAAATAATAGGTAACCAAAAAAGTTGGGGAGAGGGGACTTTAACAGTTCTGACGAGTATCTAAGTAATTTAACTATTTCCCCCCAAATCCTTAGGCTTGAAGATGCAGTGGACGCCAGAGCATGCCCAGTGGCCAGAACAGCACTTTGACATCACCTCGACCACTCGGTCTCCTGCCCACAAGGTTGAAGCCTACAGAGGTCATCTGCAGCGCACCTATCAGTATGCCTGGGCGAATGACGACATATCTGCTCTGACTGCATCCAACCTACTAAAAAAATATGCAGAGAAGTATTCTGGCATTTTGGAAGGCCCTGTGGACCGACCTGTACTCAGCAACTACTCAGATGCACCATCAGGACTAGTGAATGGTCGGAAAAATGAAAGCGAACCCTGGCAGCCTTCCTTGAATTCAGAAGCTGTTTATCCCATGAACTGTGTTCCAGATGTCATCACTGCCAGCAAAGCTGGAGTTAGTTCAGCCCTCCCTCCAGCAGATGTCTCTGCAAGTATAGGGAGCTCTCCTGGGGTGGCCAGCAACCTGACAGAACCTAGTTATTCAAGTAGTACCTGTGGAAGCCACACTGTACCTAGTCTTCATGCAGGGCTCCCATCTCAGGAATATGCCCCAGGATACAACGGATCATATTTGCATTCTACGTATAGTAGCCAACCAGCACCTGCACTTCCCTCACCTCATCCATCTCCTCTGCATAGCTCTGGGCTCCTACAGCCACCACCACCACCTCCTCCGCCACCAGCCCTGGTCCCAGGCTACAATGGGACTTCTAACCTCTCCAGTTATAGCTATCCCTCTGCTAGCTATCCTCCTCAGACTGCTGTGGGATCCGGGTACAGCCCTGGGGGTGCACCTCCTCCTCCTTCAGCATACCTGCCTTCAGGAATTCCTGCTCCTACCCCTCTGCCCCCAACCACAGTTCCTGGCTACACCTACCAAGGTCATGGTCTGACACCTATTGCACCCTCGGCCCTGACAAACAGTTCAGCAAGCTCTCTCAAAAGAAAAGCTTTCTATATGGCAGGGCAAGGGGATATGGACTCCAGTTATGGAAATTACAGCTATGGCCAACAGAGATCTACACAGAGTCCTATGTACAGAATGCCCGACAACAGCATTTCAAACTCAAATCGGGGGAATGGCTTTGACAGAAGTGCTGAAACATCATCCTTAGCATTTAAGCCAACGAAGCAGCTAATGTCCTCTGAACAGCAAAGGAAATTCAGCAGCCAGTCCAGTAGGGCTCTGACCCCTCCTTCCTACAGTACTGCTAAAAATTCACTGGGATCAAGATCCAGTGAGTCCTTTGGGAAGTACACGTCGCCAGTAATGAGTGAGCATGGGGACGAACACAGGCAACTCCTCTCTCACCCAATGCAAGGCCCTGGGCTCCGTGCAGCTACCTCATCCAACCACTCTGTGGACGAGCAACTGAAGAATACTGACACACACCTCATTGACCTGGTAACCAATGAGATCATCACCCAAGGACCACCGGTGGACTGGAATGACATTGCTGGGCTTGACCTAGTGAAGGCTGTCATTAAGGAAGAGGTTTTATGGCCAGTGTTGAGGTCAGATGCATTCAGTGGACTGACGGCCTTACCGCGGAGCATCCTTTTATTTGGACCTCGAGGAACAGGCAAAACCTTATTAGGCAGGTGCATAGCTAGTCAGCTGGGGGCCACATTTTTCAAAATCGCTGGTTCTGGCCTAGTTGCCAAGTGGCTAGGAGAAGCAGAGAAAATTATCCATGCCTCTTTCCTTGTGGCCAGATGTCGCCAGCCCTCGGTGATTTTTGTCAGTGACATTGACATGCTTCTGTCCTCTCAAGTGAGTGAGGAACACAGTCCAGTCAGTCGGATGAGAACCGAATTTCTGATGCAGCTGGACACTGTACTAACATCGGCTGAGGACCAAATTGTAGTAATCTGTGCCACCAGTAAACCAGAAGAAATAGATGAGTCTCTTCGGAGGTACTTCATGAAACGACTTTTAATCCCACTTCCTGACAGCACAGCGAGGCACCAGATAATAGTACAACTGCTCTCACAGCACAATTACTGTCTCAATGACAAGGAGTTTGCACTGCTCGTCCAGCGCACAGAAGGCTTTTCTGGACTAGACGTGGCTCATTTGTGTCAGGAAGCAGCGGTGGGGCCCCTCCATGCCATGCCAGCCACAGACCTCTCAGCCATTATGCCCGGCCAGTTGAGGCCCGTTACATATCAAGACTTTGAAAATGCTTTCTGCAAGATTCAGCCTAGCATATCTCAAAAAGAGCTTGATATGTATGTTGAATGGAACAAAATGTTTGGTTGCAGTCAGTGATAACTTCTTTTAAAAAAAGTGTAATGAATGTTGGCACACGCACATAAAACCTGCTACATAGGGTATAGAGCCCCTTTCCAGTAGTGTTTAAATTGCAAAGGGTACTGGGGAAGACGATGATTAAGTTGCATCTTTAGAGTCAGGGTAGATTTGGAGGAAAAATGCATCAAATGAGAGCTTCTGATTTGAAAGCCCCAGATGACAGAAAGCATCTGTTGATGCTCAGTTCGGTTCAAGCTAGACGACACTCACCAAGGAGCAAGGTGCAAGTGTGTTGACTTCAGAAGGACATGAACCTCGTGTGTTGATTCCATTCTGCTGTTCTCGAGATTTAGTTGCTGTCAAGTGCCTGGAGTGGTGCTTTATTTTTTGTTTGCCTCACAATTACATTGGTGGCATGTGCTAATATAAAGAGCTTTAACTTCAAACATTATTGGACTAAAGAGATGAACGGTTGTGTTATGACAGAAAACCAGATTTTTGCCATTTTAAGAGCAACAGTATTCCTCAATCCTGTCTGTTCTGCAGTATTAAGCTAAGAACAGGTAAAACAGGGTAACGGTAATCTGGACCTTAATTTCTGCAGTTCATTTCTTTTAATGTTCTTGTCTGCAAAAACTCAGGAAAGCGATTGTGATTTGTACAGTACCTCAAAGGAATGTGTTGAAAGCACTATGTACTGCTGAGAGTAATGGGATAGGCTTCAATGTTACTTTATATTAAAATGTATGTTTACCTCAACAATTGGAAAATAGCAAGGAAAATTACTTTGAATGTATCCAGAAAAATAATTAAGTGTGATACAACTGAATATTTACAATTTAAAGTAGAAATGGAAGGATTTTTTTTTAAGTTTCTTTTACTAATTATGGGGAATTAACCAGAGCAGAGTAATTTCTTTATGTGAATAACTGCAAGAATTCTTCGTACATTGCTCCTTGGTAGTGAAGTGAAACTGTTCTCAAAAGGTACACTGGTTAACGGAAAGCTACTTCTTCAGTTTGTGTTAGTGTCTAGGACAGTCAGCTGCAACACCTGTTTAGGACTCTGAAAGTCACAGTACCCAAAAACTGGGGCTGCATTGTACTGCATAGTTGGTCGTGGTGGTGGTGGTGATGGTGGTGGTTTGCAAGTTCTCTCTTGAAACTGCTGGGAATGGTGTCATTCTGTTCACTAATCTAGCTTATAGGCTTGCCATGCTGTTTGATAGAACACAGAGGACAGCAACCCAAACAAACAAACAATAAATAAATACAAAAGGCAACCAACCAACTTATATATACCCACAAAGAATGTCCACATCCCCTCTCCTCCTTTTTGACTCCTCTCTTGTCAGTGCAATTTTGCTTCTCATTTTAAAATCTTCTGGGCTATAGTGCTCCCACATTCATTTCTACCTCAGTTTTGTTACATTTCTCTTGGAAAGTAAAGTAGAAAATCGGAAGTGGACACCCAAACACACACACAAGATACCTTGCCAAACATGTCACTTTGTTTTCTTCTACCTTTTCCCATAAATCTGGTTTCCAAATACATCAGTCTTCCTGCTTGCATCTCCCTGATTCTGCCTCCCACCCCAAGAGCATATGTGGCATTTTTCTGAATTTCTTATTCCTCTCCTCTCCACCAAGTTGTTCTTTGTATCATTTAAGGCTTTTATGCGTGACTTTTCCTTGATAGCTGACTGGTGCTTGGCAGTGCCTCCAAACAGACAACGTAGGTTGTAGCTTTCCAAAGCCACTGCCCGTGCGTAAGCAGAACAGCCTGGCTTTTTGAATGTATTTTTCCTGCTTTTTTTCTTTTTCTTTTCTTTTCTTTTTTTTTTTTTTTTTTGTTCAAGAGATGCAGTAACAAAACTGTTGCAAAGCACTGGCATTTTATGTATTCCAAAAGTGATGTACATTTTTTAAAATTTTAAATAAATACAATGGGAAGCCCCAAGAAAGTTCTTTCTGTTATTGGTTTTGTTTTCTTCAGAAATTTTTACTGATTTCATCCACAATGTTAAATTCTCTGAAACACAACATAGAGAAAGCAAATGAGAACTTCATGATATTTCTGAAATTTCATGACCCTTGATCCATTACTCATTTTTCTTATTTTTCATGTTGCTAAAAACTGAGCAAATGAACCAGAATTTAATTTACTCTGATGTTCTATGATTTAAAACTGTGTTCACATATAAATATTCCACATTAAAAAGCAGTGCCTTTCATTAAGGATACAAAAATAATGTTTAAGTACATCCTTTGCTTCTTGCAAGTGAAGAAAATGCTACAACTGTGTTCTGGCTCTCCCTGCATACCCCCTATTGTAAGGACATTCTAATATCCCCATTAACTGTACGTTCATATTGATCCCCCTGACAAGTTTATTTTTGCACAGTACTGACCTATTTTCTGTCTTTTAGACATTACATTTCATTTCTGCCAACACGCTGTGTTCACTTGAAAGCAACCGGCAAGTTTTGATAAACTCTGTCTTACTTAGACAACTATGGAAAATCCAATATCGATCCATATTTTTTGTGGCTAGTAAGAGTTAATGCCAAATATATGACTGCACTATTATGTTTTACACTTGTTTATAAAACTGAAAATAAAGTCATACCTATTAGCTTTTAGCTTTAAGTGACTTAAAAATTACTTTGAGATATCAGTGGTCAAAAATCCATGTATTTAGACAGATGCCGAATTCGTGTGTGAATTTCATTTGGCCTCCTGAATTCGAGGATTTGATCTCTTAGGGAATGGGCATGCTGACGCAATGAAGATGTGTTGGGGGAGATAAGGCTGACCTTTGAGTAGATAGTGCTCTCCTGTGATTCTTTGATTCTACATGACAGCATTATGAGCTCTTCTATGGACTAGCCTAATAATGAGCTCCTTTCTGACCATCCCTTCTGGAGCTTAGAGTAGGGGTGGGGGTACCACATCCTTAGCAGTGAATGCATACAATCAGTGATAGTACAACTGAGTAATATGGCTTCATACTCTTGGCCGTTCTTTGACTGCTAAGAATTTGGTGAAGGCTACTAATGAAGGTAAGGAGGTAATGAGCCAGTCTAAATCCCTTGCTGTCTGGCCAGGGGATTTGAGCCAGTCCACTTAACAGCCCCTAATTCTCTTCACAACTGCAATAACGTTTCCAAAAGGGACAAAAAGGAAGTGAAGGAAACCACTTCAGAAGGATCAATAGAAATTCAAGAGGTAGTTCATAATAACCTTATGTGTGACACAAATGGAAGTACTCTACACTTCTGGCATGCTTCTCACCAAAATATTTAGAACATTAGTGACAATATGGAAAACTTTGCTGACTGAGCTGATCAATGGAATGTGAAGGCAGTATACTTTAAGGCTATTTACTTTCACACAGAATGTTTATCTATTAGTCAGTTTGTATTCTACTCAAATGCAGATAGACGGGTATAATGTTTTCTTGTGCATTTGAAACCTATCAAGGAGAAAATAAACCATTCCACTAAACTACATAGGCCAAACACCATCTGGGCAAGTGATAAAAGCTATCCAGAGGCTATGCTATGTAAAATAGCAAGGTCAATTTGCATGGGTTGCATAGTCCTTGGCTATGCAGTTTTCAAAAACACTACATCCAAGAAAATCCAAATTAATTTCTACACTAGGTCTTTGTAAATTTAAATATATTTGTGGGTTGTAAAACATGTTTTAGAGGCATTTGGAATTTCTGTCTCTGAAAATGTGTCCAACTCCAAGCGGAAAGATTCTTCTATAATCCCGTTCTCGTGTTTCTTAACAAGAATTGGGTATCACAATCGGTGAAACTGTATTTTGCAAAGTGAAAGGGACACAGTTTGTTGAACTATTGAGGCCACTAAAGTAAAGTTCTAATATATATATACATATATATATATAAAGTTAGTGTGTGTATGTGTGTATGTGTGTGTGCCGTTTTCACCGCCTATTTGAGCTTTAAACTAACATCTATTTTACATTATTCAGAAAGAACTGTTTACTTCCTTTCTCCACATGTGCAGATACACATGAACACGTTACAGATAGTGTTTTGATATGTTTCTTTTGAAAAGCCTTTGGTTTTTGAATCACCTGCCGATTTTCATATGAAGCACGTTAGCAAATATGGACTGTTAGTATTTCAGAATTCAAAACCAGCTGTACTTGTGGCTAACCAACACATGAACTGACGCTCACACTCTGCTCAGACCTCTGGTTGACATTCGATTCTGAACCTGCCAG